>UELU01145940.1:6827-37175 GCA_900490025.1 Megastigmus dorsalis
GAAGTTTCAAGGGGGAGGAGGAGCAGAAGCGATATTTTTTTTTCTTGTTTCTGCACGGCTGATGATATATACCGCGAATCTATTGAGTATCTCGTGATATGGACAAAGGGAATGTATATCCTCACTTAAAATCGCTTGGTCAAGGATTTGCTTTTGTGTAACGCTCTTTAAGCGGATTTCTTTTCTCACGTGTATACTATTATAGCTAAATGTAATTCAAATTTTAAGAACATAAGGGTTGAATGAATAAGATAAATTTCTTATCTTAGTCCCCTTTGAGTAGTTTGTTCATACATGTTTTTTTTTGTAAAATTGATTCGCATCAATGTAATAATGGTAGTGGAAGCATCTAATTGCAAGATTTTATAGTAAATTCAAAATTACCAAGATGAAAAAGTGTCAGTTGTACTTTACAATTTTAAATTACATAAAATTGATTTTCATATAAACAGGTCTTATTTTAGGAGAATTTAAATTCATCTTTGAAACAGTGCTTCTTGCACATAGACAGTGCAATATATTTTTACCTGGTAGGCTATGTAGAGGGATGATATGTACTTGGAAACGTATTATATATATATATTTGATGGATAATTATATATAATTATATATATATATATTTGAACAGAATAAATCATCTTTTTATAATTACAGTTATGGATAGCGTTTAGTTTTGATTTCATATAACCAGAATTTTTGTCTATCTATTTTTGGCTACTTAGTCTTAATTTCGATTTCATCATAAAAAAATAAGCAACTCTAAAGTATCGAAGAATAACAAAGCTTCGAACCTGGATAAAAAACTCAAGTGCACGAACATCAGAAAAATCAATTTTCGTTTATGTCGATTAAAAATCAAAATATCAGGCGCTATACAAGGCCCAATCTTTTTCACATCATATAGGCGCTCGATCCAACGAAAACATTAAAGTTTCTCTTCATCCGCGCGCAACTGCGCATATAACCAGCCAAGTAGTCAAGTTTCCCGCTCGCGCCCTACATCCCCCCCTGAAAAATCAACGCTTTACAGAACAATATAGCCCATAATACTGTCAATCAGACGCGCGCATCCTATCCCCCCGCAACTTAGACATTTGGCCCCGCGGCTCTATAGAAAAAACAAGACTCTCCGCTCGCTCCGCACGTATATACTATATATATACATTATAAAACGAGAGTACTGCTGCATCGCGCCGCGCAATAGAAATTTCAACATCAACAGCAGCAGTTGGGGGCGCGCGTCGAGCCAAAAAATCTCGGCCTGCAAAGAGTCACGTGTGGCCCTCGAGGGTATACAGTCTCTCTCTCACTCGCTCGTGCGCGCAGGGACTCGCTTCTCTTTATTTACCCCCATCTCACTTTGCTCGCGGGGTCATACCTAATCGATTCCGGGGTAACGCGCGCATAAGCGTGTCCCACGCAAGATCCTTATTTAAACTGCCGCACAGCATTGTCCGCGAGGACGATTGTCACGTCCGTTTCTTCCTCGAGTTCGGGGGGATTAGTGTTTCAATTATTTGCACAATAAGGAGTGTTGCGGGACGCGTATAAGGGAGCTGGCGCTCGAGTGGCGCGTTGCGCGTGTCCTTGTTTACACGCAGTCGAAACGGCGTGCGTGCGATGTATCGAGTGGGCGAGCGAGCGGATCGCTCTGCTGTACTGCCCTGGCGGTAATCCGACCGAGTGTCGGCAAGGCCTTATCCCTGTCTTACCGGCCAGAGCACGTCGGGTTGCATAGGGCCTGGCGAGCGACGAGGGCTTACCCAATGGCCCCCCGTGAGAACATGTAAATTGATTTTAAACCCTTTGTTTTTCGTGAACGCTTTCGGGTGCCGAGTTTATAATACGCTCCCTCGCGGTGTCATCCCCCAATTTTCGCCCCCTGGCGCCTGTGTATATACTTTTTTTTACACTCGATTGATGATGATGCCTCGAGCTATTTCTAAACGCGAAATAATAAAGTTTTCTAGCCGGCGGGGTTAAAAAGTAATGGGGAACGTATTTACGTAGAGTGCAAACTTATAGTTCGACTTTCAAAGTCATGACGTTCATTTTAATAATTTCTTATATAGAAGCAAGTATATAAGTTCTTCTTATATAGAGTCAATAATGGAAAGATATTTTGAATGTGTTTATTTTACAACTACTTCAAACATTACTTTAATACAGTTGTCATTCATCATCTACGTTATAAATCAGAATTTTTCAAAACAGAAAAGATTGATTGGTAATTGACCTTGCACCTGATGAATTTGTCATCGAGTTGGCGTATATTATATGACGTTTTTTTGAAATAATCTTCAAATATAAAGTTCCAGTATTATATACCATCTCGTATTCAATTTAGCGAGTGCAGCTTGCTGTAGTCGAGAAATTACTCTAGGGTATTTTGAGATCACAATAACGTATTTAAGTGTGTAAGTTTATAAGTTTTATTCAAGAACATATATATATATATAAGTCTTGTAGCTGTTATTCTCATGAGCTGATTATCCATATCTTTGATTATATTGGGCACCAATAGATTTTCATGTTTACATGTTTATGTATTACGGATTCACTTATACGAGTAAAATAGTAACAAGAAGTTTGACTTCTTTTACAAAGATCTTTATGAGGATGTATAAAGAAATTTTAGTGGGTGGAAACAGTAATTTAAAAATTTTTAGAACTTTTTATGCTGTTTCTCGGAGAAGAAACAAAAATTGGTTTTTCTTAAAATGCTTAAAAACATTTAACATTACTGGAACAAAAATGAACTATTATAAGAAATTTTTTGTTATGTCGGTGTGTACATGTGGATGTATGTGTATTTGTATGTCTGTATCTTTAGAACGGATGAACCGTTTTTCAAGTTTCAAATTTTATTTATTATTGGTTTTTTAAGAGACGTTGGCTAAAAAATAATTTTTAAGGATCAACTATTTTCTTTAGTTTGATTTGAAATAATGCCTTTTTAAATTTTAATCTTTTAGATTTTTACTGTTTAGTTCTTTAGTATTTCAGTTTTTTTCGTATTGCAATATTGAATATTTAAAAAAATTACAATGCGCATACATTAGCAGAAAGAGTTTTCAATTACCTGCATTTTGAGACCTCACCTATTAAAATAGCTTACGTCGTTCTTTGTTATTTTGCAAAATGTCATTTTTCGATAGATTTTAAAGAGTATTATTTACATGAATTCGTTAAATTTTGAAGTATCAGGATTTATCATTTTTAGAGAAAATAATATTTTGAAAAAAATCTATTTTGTATGGCATTTGCTAACAAAAATAAAGCTGCTCTATTGTTTTTTACTTTATATTTAAATAGCCTGTAGTACCTTGGAATCTGTATATTTTTCCAAACATTTAGTTAATAATTTTTGGCAATACCTGAGTTTTTCTAATTTTAAAATTTAAAATTTTGAATTAAAGAATGTTGAAGATGGATTTTGATGTTTGACGTCTCATTTAATTTATATTTTGAAATATAATTTTTTAAATATGATTCTTCATTTTCTGATAAATTATTATTTGCTTAAAAAATTGGGCATGTTATTGTTAAAGATATTTATATTTTTTTATTTAATAGAAATTATTGATTAAATAGATTTTTTTTAAAACTTTATTCCAATAGAATATTTGATAAAATAAGAAAATTGGATTCATTGGTCTTTGTGACATGATGGTTATAAATGAATTTTTAAATTTTAAAGTGATTCGCAAATAATTTTTATATATTAATTACAAAAACTAAATTTTTTATTATTATATTTAAATATAGGAGTCTAATATTAAATTTAAAGAATATATTTGAAATTTTCATAATTATATAACAGCGAAGTTATTATTAAATATGTCTTAAACTTTGTAATTTTGATTTAATGAAGTTGATATCTACATTGGTTGTAGTTCATCCAATTAATCTCACTCTAGTAAATAAATCATTACTTCGCAATTAAAATTGACTTGCAGATCAGACAATGTCGCCTTAGAAAGTTAATTAAGCAATTAAGGTCGGAAACAACACCTCATCCACGTAACTATAGGCACTGCACTCCAGTTTCCAGTGGCAAGGTTTTTTACAGTTTGAGCTCCCGGGCATTTGTACCTGCACGATAATTCTCCCTCATCACGGTCCCCATAACAGTTTCATTATCGCCATAGCCACGGAAAGCGACTGCACGCTCAGGTTTGTACATTCATAAAGAGTAAATAAAGCATAATAGCCTGTCGCAGATAGGAAGTGTGTGTGCGTGCGTGTGTGCACATGCGGTCGCGCGATCATTCGGAGGAATATCGCCCGCGGTGAAATACTTTCCAAGGACCAAGGACGTTTAGTGCTCCTGCGCGCGCGCGGCATACCTTCCGCTTCTTCTTTTTTCTTCGCGTCTCAACTTCTTCGTCTCTCTCGCTCTTTCTTTGTGCGAATTGCGCGCGCGACCTGAAACGAGGCTAAAAAGTTGCGGTATACATGGCATATAAGCTAGACGGTCTCTCGATCGGTTGGTCGCTGTGGACCGATCGCACCGCGACTGGCGCCGGGGTGTACGAACGAAAAGCCAGTTTCGCGATTCTTTCTCGAAAGGATGATGAGGGGGAATTCGAAGGGGAAATCTGCGGACCGAGTGAGTCGATCGGGTTTAATGACGCGAGATGCGGACGCGCGGCTCACTCGTTTACTTTGCAAAAATCGAATTTTTGTTGTATGAATATGTCCGATGTGCAGCTGGTTATTTTTCTTGGGGTTTAATCGTTTTAGCGTGAAGCTCGATATCGCGCTGATAAGGTACTACGTTGACTTTTAGGAGACAGAGGACAAGGAAACTTTAAAAATCTTTATGAGAGAATGAAGCTCAGTTTTCTGAAGATAATTGCAGGTGAATTGACAAGAAGCTGTTTATTTTGTAGTTACTGTTAAAGATAAGATCACGTAAATGTTAACTTCCATTGATTTAAAATATATTGTTAATTGGATAAAGTGCTACGAAAACTATATATTTTCGATCAATATTTGCCACAAAATACTTATTCTACATTGTTTTTTACTTAAAAAAACTTTTAAGTTTATTCATTTTATAATAATCATGTGTTAATAACATTAGTTTTATGCTTTGGTACAATATTCATAAGTAGCCTGAATAATGCGATGAATTTTGGTAATTTTCCTAGCTCTAAAAATGTGATATCGTTCAGCAGTATCATCGCAACATTTTTAGAAATTCCATCAAATGTTTTCGATCTCGTTCACGAATTACCATAACATCGCCAAAGAATACTTATATCAATTTTATTTGGAATGTTTGAGCTGTATAAATTTATTCGTTTGATTTTATTATTTTAGTCAACTAAAAACGTTCGTCCAAGATGAAGAGATGCAGCAAAGAAAAGAAAAAAGATTTCTGGCGCCAACGATATGCTAATATAAGAGTACCGCAAACTATAGCGGCCCATTCTTGGGCTTTAGGCTGGGGAAATTTGATTGCTCTCTTAAGTGGATTCTTGAAATTTCCATTCCTTCGATGGAAGAGTGCCGTGGCGACGGCACCTGCGACTAGGCAACTTTGTGTACACGCGCCGAGTCGTGACAGGCGTTTGCTCAGGGGCGATTGGTAATGTGCCGCTCTCCCGATCGATGTGACTTTTATTTTTTGGCATATGCAAATGAACGTCGAACACTGTAGTTTCGTTTAGCCGATAATTGAGCGTTGTGCACTTTCTTTAATGTTGAGCAATTGAGCGATTTAAAATTCTTATTTATGAGCTTGTGCTTTGCTTCTCGTGTATTTTTGAAAAAGTATCATGCACCTTTGTGCGTTGAAATGGAAATGTTTTTGATAGATTTATCAATGTTTGCGCGGTACAGTTATGGAGATTTATTTTTCAAGAAACCAATGACTGCGGTCAATCATTTTGTTTTGCACGGACCTGTTTTGGTGAACAACAATTCTGCCATATCCCAGCACAACTTGATCTTTATGTTGGCTTAATAAAAGTAACAAAATATTAAAATTACTGTCCTTTAGTGAACTACATTGAACTTTTTTTGATCGTTTAGTTAATTATTATGATCAGCTCTAGATACATTCTTTCTTTTAATTTATTAGTAATAACGGTATAATATTGACGATAGTTTATATTGCAAACAATGTTTTATAAAATACGTTTTTGTAGAGCTAAATCTGTCCTTATCATCAAAATCGCAATCCTTGAAAAAACTGTCTAGAATATGGATGAACACCTTTTGAAAACAGCCTATTCAGCTAATTATCAATAATCATCTACGTTCACATACATATAGCCACATTCAAGGCGTATAGATATAAAATTCCACAACTCTATTAGTGACGTCCAATAATTTAGTATTTATTCATGAATAAATTAAAAAAAATTAAATTAACATTTGTTTTCGTTGGCTGCGATTTCAAAATATATACATTTGCAAACAGTAGTTAAACACTGTACATAATACTTATATATTTGTGTAATTACATCTAATCCGAACGAATGCAGCTAATAAATGCTGTACAAGTTGATGTAATTAGAATCAGAGAGAACTATATTTTGCATTTATCCATGAAAGGCACAAGATAACCGTCATCCGAGCCACCATCACCATAACTAAACTATTTGAGTCTTAACTTCTCGACAACTTTGATTTCTCTGCGCGCATAAGACTTATTGAGACTTTTCCTTCACTATTGCAAAAGTAGTCGCGAATACGCGAACGGAATCAAACGTGTTATCTGACCCTTATCTATTTGCTTTCAGTAATCCATTGCCACTCGTATAGTGAAGTTTTTTATTTAATGCAATGCAAAGTCGTCCGCTGCAAACTATATTATTGTACGGCGAAACCGTTTATTTATACATTTTCTAAAATGCGTATTCTTCGCAAAGATAAATAAATACGTGGATCATTTGAGGATGTAAAGAAATGTTGATTTCTTACCTCCTACATTAATTCATAGAAACTTTGCTAGATACTTGTTTGATTTCTCAGCGACACACCAATTACGGCAAAACGGCATTATAATAAGCGTTACGCTCTGTTTCACTTTTCGAATTGATAAGTGCCACATAAACTTTTTCCTCTCGGGTTCTCCATTAATGTGCAAAATATACAAATAACTATTAACACATTGCTTTAATAAATAATTAGGTTAATTAAAGTTTCATTAGATGGTTTTTGATTAATCATCGGAAATAGAGGGTTGGAAATAGGATTTTCTCAAGAAGTTTAAGTTAATTGTGATGCTGATTTTTAGATTTGTCAAGTGATTATTATTTAAATATTTTTTAAGTCTGTATATGGGGGATTTGCAAAATTTGTTATTAATTGTTGAAAATACTACCATGGTAGTGTCATTTTAGCTACATTTGTTGCAGAGGTTTGAAAAACTAAGTGGTAGTACCTTTACAACCAAATTTCGCTTGCTTTAAAAGTGTAAATTAAGTATTTGCAGTGGTTTAGAGGTCAAAAAAATGTTGGCAAGCGCCCCTATATGACGCGGACATGAATAATAACAATTTTTTGCAACTCACCCATATCAATTAATGATAAATATATACTTTTATTTATAAAAATAAGGAAAAAAAAAGGATTTAATCGATGGCATGGAAGAGATTGCCTGCACTTAGTATATTTTATGTATCAAAAAATGTCGCATCTGCACTTTTTAAAAATTATGATTTTATTAGCGGTAAATTTAGCTGTCGCATGACGTAGGATGAAAGTTGCATGAAAGCATATACCTTCTCGTTGTGGCATTTTTTGACAAATTATTCACAATAATTTTCAATTTGTAATAAATAAACACAAGGTGTAATCAACGCAAAATACGACAGTATGAAATCCATTAGCTTTATGAATAATCAATTATTCCACCCGGCACTAATTGATCAATTATTCATTAAAACATAATATATGTGGTGAATTTACATTAATAATTGTCAATACCGCATGCACGGGACCATTAAGCGAATGAAAAGCAACTTCCCGTCTCGTTTGAAAATCCATCAAAAATTGGTCACGCAGTTACAGGAGCGGCTTGAATCAACAGCGGCGGCTGCGGTCGAGCGAAAAGTCCACTAAATAAGCAATCAATTTTGGCGAAGCTCTTCATCAGGCAGCCCATGCGGTAAGCTCCTATATATAAATCAGACCTTTGCCCGCGGGTCTCTGCTGCGATATATTAAAGGTTCGCAGCGGAACGGACGTCCTGGATTCTTCTCCTTTATCCTTTGGCAAACAGAAAACATCGTTGTCGTCGTCTGTGCGCCTGCTATACATCATACACGGACTGTTTTCTATTTATTTCTTGCATTACGCCTTGGGCTGCCACTGATATATAAAGAACGACCTTTCGATGTAACCATCAAGAGCCTTGGAGGTTATTAAATAAGAATTCGATAAATTAATGTGACTGCGGTCAATTGGTGAGTGCTATTTGTGAGGATAGTATTACTTAGGTATTTAAGCAGTGAGAATGGTGTTTTTTTTTTCTTTAAAATTCTTAAGTGATTTCACAGTGGTACAATTCGAAAGTCGGTTCATTTGGTCTTCAAACTCGAATTAATTTTAATTAGGAGTTGAATCCGATCTGATGCTGTCATTAACATTTAATTCAATATTAAAAGTATTCATTTATTTTTATAGAAACAATATTGTTTTTATTTTATCATAATAATAGAAGTTAAAAATTGATTGTTATGATTCTTACATATAATTTTATTATTTGTGAATATCTTCATTTCAACATATCCTTTCGTCTTGAAATACATATGTCAAAATCGGTATAAAAAATGAGCTTATTTTATAATTGGCATTAATAACTGTTTATACTGCTATTACTCTTCATATTGTGGAACAGGATAATAAATTAAAAAAAGAGGCAATGTCATCTCATGATAATGGATTTATTACAAAAGTGCATTTGAGAAATGACGACGGCGTATAGCGCTATACATGCGAATACATAAAACAGTAAATATTACCTACCAGCGTACGTCCACTGCGTACAAGAATATTAGCGATTATGGCATCGTGTAGCCTTAAAGTCGGAAATATACCTTTTTTTTTGTTACATTTAGACGTAATTATTACAATCAATAAAAAAAAAGTGAGCATTGGGCAAGCGATCGACGCATAACTCGTTGTGAGGAAACGAGATGATTGATCAGTGTTCTTTTCATTGCAATCTAATTCCATTGCGCTCGAGGAAGAAAAAACAAGACAGTGGTGCTCCTTTTCTTATATACTCTCCGCAAGAAAACAATAGTGACAAAAAATAAATGACATAACCGAATGTACAATCTCGAGTTCCGGCACGAAATCACATTGCGTCTTCGCCGCGCGATGAAAGTATAAAGTGGCGAAAAAAAAAGCAACGAGGTAATAAGCGTACATAATTAATAACTTGATGACGTTTGTACATACAAAGATATGCATACAATAAAAACTTATATAACGATATTATACGAGCAAAAAAAAAGTGTTCTAAATACAGTTGACTGCAACAAAAATGGCCGTTTCCATTTTTCTTTTCGTTCGGTTTATTCTGAATTACCTATAAAACGAGTGTCGAGGTTGTGCAAAAGGAATTGGGTTCATTTTTTTTTCGTCGCGCATTAGGCACAGATTATTGGCAAACGTGTGTAGGTATATAACATCGAACGGAAGGAACTATTTCAACACTTGAGGTAATCGGAATAATAATAACGGTCCTACTTAACATCTAAGATGGGCTTATATATTCAAATAACATTACTAATTGTAAGCCTGGAAACTCTCCTTGGTCCAAGATACATCGTGTGCACACTCTTTGATGTCGGGAGAGTATCCCCGAGCATTTGCTGCACAAGTCGCTTAAATTATCGTTATTCGTATGGAAAATAGACATGCTACTAAAATCGCTGCCATGACAAGTCCGCGACTTTTCGCAGCGGCGGAGCCTATCTAAGACCGGATTTCGTACACCCACGTGATTTGTCGCTTTAATATGTTAAACAATGTTTCCCAATAACGTTCATAGAACGCTTTGTCGTAAAGTATAATAGGTATGAGCGGAAAAAATAAAAATCTGATTTTGTAGCTGAATTTTTAATCCCGTGTAATTGACAGTTACTAAAACATTTTTCATACAAGATTATGGATGTATTCTTGAAATGATTGAAAGTGAATTGAAAGTTTCTCCGCCATAAGAAAATTAAAAGAAATAATTTATGAACAGATTTGACGTAACAAAGTAAAATAATTATCACTACGGATTGATGATAATGTCGTAATGCAAATCTTAAAATTTGTAACAATTTCGTCAATGAAATTCGAATTTTGATCAACGGATAAAAATACTTCTCTTCAACGTTTATTTAAAAAAATAATCATTGATAAGAATTAATTAAATTATAGAAATCCGGAAGGCTCTGGCAGCTGCGATACTAACGAACTTCGCATCTTCGTCACAGAAGCAAATTGCTTTCACTAGCATCCGAAGAATCATCAGAGCGCGTAGTAATATCGAATAAAACCAAAATCTTTTTACAATCATCAAAGTTGTTATTGAACTTTAATTCAAAGGCACTCGAAAGAACTTTCACTCGGATTGCAGCTATTCGCAATGACTCACCATCGTAATATACCGATTCAAGGATCAACAACTATCCTGACTGCGAAATAATTTGAAGAAGGTACGCATCTAGATACGAAGCATTCGTATATAAATCGCATACAATGAGTAAATAGTATAAGATGAATAGCGAATACATAGAAAGTGATATTTAACTAGAGTTATAATAGTTTTTTTTTTATTAAACTTAATGGATAGTCTTTAATTTATTTTTAATAAATAAAGACGCATGAATTTATTAAATTTGGCATTAAAAAGAAAAACAACGAAAAACAATTTTCGAATGCTCAAATTTTAAAGATTCCTAGCAATTTAGTTATTCAATTTTTTTAGTCTTTTTTTGTTCACAAACAACATATCAACAGCGAAATTCGTATACAAATTTCTTAAACGTTTCACTTGTCACAATTTAAAAAGTAACTTAAATAATTTCGAGATTGTCTAGCGATCTAACGTCTTACATTCTAAGAATCGCACTTAAAATTAAAAATGAGGCAGTTGAGTTGGCAAGAGCAAAAATAAAAAGGGGGAAAAAGAAATCAGTCGTTCGGTCGTCATGACTCGATGGCAATAAAATCGCAAAACAAATTCATATTAAGAACGCTGTAAAGCTGTACGTATAAATATGCCAACACATGCCTTTACAGAAAAAAAACCGTCTCACAGTAATTGTTGTATTACATTACAGATTCAAATGTTAAGTTCTAATTGAAGTATTATTTGAATTTCATAAGATTTTACAACTTCTGTATTTTTGTATTCTTAACAATATTGTACAAGTTTCCATGAGTATACTTTTGCTTTTCTTCATAATAAATACTGCTCTATAAAACAATTTTCGATATACAGATACATAAATTGTATCATAAGATGAAAAATACGCGAAAGACCTTTTGTTTTTTGGAATCTATGACCTTTATGAATATTCGTAACTTATTTTCAATAATTATTTATAAAAAATTACATATCTTATGAATTTGAATACATGATCGCAAAAATTGATTGAGCAAACAAAAAGTAACTTTATTAGAAACTCATTTTTTAGGACATGAAATTCAAATCGTACAAAAAATAGAGCACCAAAACGTAATCAATGCATTTGCCAATGATTAACATCAAAATACCCACATGTTTACGCACTAATTTATTTAATTCAACGATAAGTATTGCCTTTTATCATTTTCACCCTCTCAATCACTAACACTCACGTGGTTTCAGAATTCAACGCATTTCCTTCCTGTAGAGGCTCCTGCGTCGACACGCAAATACACATGTTTATCGTAGCACGCAAGATAATTTTCCTATAAAATCAGTCCTCGTCGCTGCAGACGTGATAATCCTCATCGCATAATCAACGCGACGCGATCAGAGCGCGAGGAACTTCATCAGAGCATCATATATGAGTCGTGGATTGATGGTCCCATCAGCTGTATACCTAACACCCCTCAACGATCCATCATCGTGACTAACGACTCCGTACTCCCCGACAATGAATCCATCCGGCGTCCTCTCCTCCACTCTGTACTTCCGGTAGTTGCGGCCCTCCACTACGTAACCGACTTTGTGTCCATCCTCGTCGATGTTCGTGGCCTCGGTGAAAGATTGCGGCCCGTGAACGTTGCCGTTACTCCCGACGCTCACTGCCTCGTCGACTTCGTAGTTCTTCTCCTCGGGTTCGCCAATAGCGTGTCCGTTCGTGTCATAGACTTTCGAAGGTTCACTGTAAACCTTAGCTGGTTCCGAATATACTTTGGATGGCTCGGAATATACTCGTGCCGGCTCAGAGTATACTTTTTCAGGTTCACCATAGACTTTAGATGGTTCACCGTAGATCTTGGATGGCTCACTGTAGACTTTCGCTGGTTCACCATAGACTTTGGCAGGTTCAGAGTAGACTTTTGCAGGTTCACTGTAAACCTTTTCGGGCTCTCCATAAGCTTTTGCAGGTTCACTATAAACCTTCTCTGGATCCCCAAAGACTTTTGTATGCTGATTATCGTATGGTTTACCGTTTTGCCTCGTATTGTAGATCTTAGCCGGCTGGTTGTACGACGAATCTTCGAAATGTCTTCCGACTTTACGGCCCTGGTTGCGCAATATAGGTCCATGAACCTCCGGCAGTTCGTGATTTACTTCTTTCATTTCAGGATTACGTACTGAAAACTCATATCTTTGTTCCACTGGCTCGGCGTTACTACTACTCGCCGCAGAATCCCTGGTATCTTGATGACTGTCAGCTGGTGCTGTATGATGTCTCAAAGTGGGCCTTGGTGTGACAAAGGATCGATCCTGTAAACTAGTCTTCGGAGCACCCTCTTCTACCAGAAATTCACTTCGATTTGATTCTGAGACAATGTTACTGAGTTCCTCTGTCACTAATCTTGCAGGGGAAGGAGTAACTTCCGTCGTTGTAGTTACTTTTGGTTGCGAAAACGAAGGTGCAGTCGACATGGAAGTTGGTGTTGAGTAGACAGTTGTTGCCATTACAGGGGATGGTCTTGTTATCATTGAAACATCATTTGGATCGTAATGCTCCACTCTAACTTTATAAGGTGTTGCTTCAACTGTCGACGTTACACTTACACCTATGACCTTTTGGTTCATGGGTTTGACTGTTTTGTTGGAGGTTTTGCTGATGTTAGGCTTCCTGGCAGAATCTCCCGGTTTCGCAAGGAATTTGGTTGAAATATCGCCTGGCCTGCCAAGATCATCAACAATGGTCTCGAGACTGTGATGTCGGTTATCTAGAAGCTTGTGGCTAATTGGATAATAACGGATACCATCATCTCGCGTCGCGGTAGTTCGAGGCCTTGGTGGCGTTGGTTTGATCGTAATGGGTGCTCGGGATATCCTGAAAATGTTAGCCTCATCATTCTTCGACTCAGCCGGTACGCTGTCAGTTGCGACGGTGTTGCCACGTCTGAGACTGATACGCCGTCTTGTAGGCCGAGGAGCCATAGCACCGTTAATGAAGACCGAGAGAAACTCCGTGCCAGCTAGAATGTCGTTTTTCTTGGCAGATGCAGGTGCGGGCGCTGCTAATCCCTGTTCCCACATCAGTGTCGCTTGCAGCAATACCTGGAAATATAAAATTGTATGAATATTGGCATATTTAATATTTCACTTTTAGTATATTTTAACATAATATGAGTATTTATTATTAATTACATATTAATGTCTAGGGATTCTAAAAACTAGATTTCTGTTTATTAAAAATTATTTTAGGGAAAAATACACTTCAGCTTCTTATTTTTTGTTCGACAAATAAAGAATTTTGGTCATTTGTATAATAAAAAATGTTATTTTGAGACATTAAAAAAAATGATTTAATACTATGAGAACAGTTATAGTACGGTGTTGTATGAATTAGAAATATCTATATTCATTATTTTTCTTGTTTATTTAAAGAACAAGCTAATTCATTAAAATTAAGACAGTTAGAATTGACAGACTGATAAAAATACAGTTTTACAAGCAGGAAGAAATATTGGTTTCTATTTTTCATAGATATGTTCATACATATATAAAATATTGATGTGTTTGCCTTCAGCTTAAGTAAACTGTAAATAATACAGTTATCCAATATTTAATATGTAAGAACCGTTGTGCTCCGGATAAAAAAACTCTTATTTAATTTCTTTCTTTAATTTGATGCATATCGCAAACTTATTATTGAATATAATTTTTTTGAAGCATATATCATTATAAATCAGTTTAGCTATCTCATGAAATTCTGTCTCGTCAGTTATGTACTTCGATTTCTTACTCTCTCAACGATATACATGTGAGCAAACATATGAGTGGCCATACAAGAATGAAGGTCACCGAGTCGTTTTATACAGCTTGAAGTCTTGCTGCATTCGACTCTCACACGTTCAGCAAGTATATCGAATATTATACATTTAATTTTCGAGCTACCAAAGAATTTCTCAGGCCTTTCATAATGATTGTTGTGCGTATTTTGGCACACGCTATTGAACTGTTGATTTTTCTTGTCACGCTTCGTTATCGACTTGTTTCAGCAAGTTTTATTATAAAGCAGTCCATGTGTGCATGCAAAGTGAATTATATTTCGTGATGAAAATTCACGAAAAGTATCGATTTATTTTATACGTGACTATAGATTACGCTGCTGTTATCGCAATATTGGACTGAATGTAAATTATAATTATAAGCAGAATTACAAGCTTACATAAACATCTTCAGCTTCTATATTTTTTCTTAAAAATTAAAGTATTTATGATATGATTCATTGATTCGTATAGAATTAAAGGTTACAGTTGAACATGATTTCTTCGTATCAATATCGATAAAGTTTCCAGAGGATTCGATATTATTATTATTATAAATATTATGCTTATAAGTATTCTTCCAGACAATACATTTTATATTTTTTATTATTTACAATTTCAAAATAAAATAAACCTGTTGTTCAAAGATATAATTGATAAAAATGAAATCGTATAGTTCTGAAACTTCTATCGGCGTAATGATTAGCAAACCTTTATTATGACGGAATAATTCCAAAGTAAGTATCTTAAAAATCTATGTTACTTGGCTAAGTAAAAAGTTTTTCTCTTCCTCGTTCTGAGAATAAATAAGGCAAACTCTCAGAATATTGAAAATTTTTCTGGTATATTAATAGGAAATTATTTGGAATTACTTAGCATATGCAACCCGTTGTTAATCCTTTCATTCGCATTCATACGTATTCCATGATACAGATTACGAACTATTTTAGAATTTATACCACAAAGACATTTTAAGGATCTAAGATTATTACTCAAGGAAGTATCATGATGTTTCTGCTACTTGCATTTCTAAAAAGATATCTAACTTAATTGTTCCCCAGGAAATCGTTATGTATCTGAACTTTATTATTGAACTCACTCTCAATGTCTAGCTCCTTTTTTAATGAAAAAAACATAGGGATTTCATTATTTTGAGATAAATTGTGAAAAGCGCATAAAATCAGAGTCGTTATCTCGCTCTGAAGGCGGATTTTCTATGTAACGAACGCAGCGGAAATGGCGTAACTCATAAGAACAGTCGTGCCGTATGTCAATGTCCGCTTTGCTTTTTCGTTTATAAAATTTATTTTCAGTTTCATGTGTCATAGAAACTTCAATCAAATGTATTAGGTGTAATTCGGTTGAAAACAGATTGTTTTGTATGCTTTGTATAAATATTCATTCTGATTCAAAACAAACAATCAAAGAAAATAATTATTGATTTTTTGGATTCCTATTTAAATATCAGAATAGTTAAAAAATAAATAAAATGATACTTCGAAAAACTGATATTATTTTCGTATAAGCATTTAATTTGATGGGTGTGACTGCTATTATAAAATTAATAAATTTATTACACTGTATTTACATCGGGAGCGATTAGTTCTATTAAAAAACATCAACCTGCTAAGCATTTAGATTAAGGAATAATTCTCAATTGATTTCAATTTTCTTAGTAATAAACATAATTTTCGGCTCGCTAATACTTATTACTTAAATGAATCAAGGTGCTTAAAACAGTATCGATGCGAGATAGTAATCTTCTTATACATTATTCAAAATATGCATATTCTTCCATTCTAAATTTGTTTAAAAAAAATTAGTTTAAAGTGTATTAATCTAGCGAAACTGTATTAAAATTTACATTAAAAATCAACAAAAGCGTCAAAGTGACATGCATAATTCTTAAATAATAAAAAATGCACATTCTACGAAGGTGCTATTGCAGAATTAAAAAGTAATCTGCAGGTGCTGTAATGGGTGTTGAGAGGTAAGAATGAACTTTCAGGAACTCGAGTGTAAAGATATTTCACCCTAAGGTAAACCCACGCTTTTTACGTTTGCATTCATGTTAAACTGTCTATTTATATAATTGTTTATCACCACAAAGCGAAATTACAGTCGACGCGATCACGTTGTCTACTTATTTTGCGTAGGAACTGATATAGGCTCGATGGTGTGTATGCGCATGGTAAAACTCAGCGAGCACATATAAAACTAGAACGGTTTCCTGTTGAAAGGGGAACAGCGGGGCACCGGCCACACACCACTCTGGATAAGGCAAGGTTCACCGACGCGATTGTTGCCACGGCATTTTCCTGTGTTACAATGAAAATTTTACCACATATACGCGTCTGTCGTTTTCAATTAAGTAATATTATACATAATGGATGGAATGATTTGAACGGTCGGATCGAGGCATTTATTATGTGAATAAGTATAGTATATATAAATACATTATAAAACTGAGTAATTTACTAAAAGCTGTGTATTTCTTTGTTTTCCACATATCTTGTGCCCTTGTGGTCGATAGACTTTCGAAAATAAATGATTTGATTTTTCATATTGCAGCATGGAAAATTTTCCTCTTGTGTACGATTGTACGCAGATGTAGAAACACAAAAAAATGCCTGTATCCGCAGTAATTTCTCTTATCCAGTATCTTCCTCGTGAAAGCAATCAATACAGCCGCACCTGATCATTGTTTCTCAGTCTAAGCGTCGGTTTGCATTCCGATTGGAGCGTTTGCCTACGCTAATCCATGAAAGACTTTTTGCCTATCTTCTGCCATTGAGAAACTTAACATACAAAGAAAATTATTAGGTATGATTCAAAAGACGGATTCAGTGTAAATTTTAAACTAATCACGTATAAGTTTGACATTTCAAACATGTGCTCATATTGATACTTCAAAGAGAAACACCATAAAGAATTTAACATTTACTTTTAAAGCTTATAAAAACTATGGTTATATAACGAAATTATTATGACTGAAGCATACAGACACAGTGTTCAAAACTGGCGTCATACAAGCGATATTTAGGAAAGCGAGAACAATGGTCTAAAGTAATTCATCCTCCCATTGTATCGCGAAAGCGGATCTAATTAACGCCTTCACTAGTCAACACCGATCATGATTCCTCTCCAGGCTTGAAATTCATCGCTTCCATCTATCTAAATTACAGATCGGATACCAGGTGATCGACGTTCGAGGAAGGCGTGATTATCGCGCACCAAGTCAAGGCTGGCTAAGTCCTACCATCATTCATTGACCCCACCCGTTTTTTTCTCTTATTCTTAATCGTCCTGCGCACACACTCCCTTGTAATTAATCCGATTAATTTTGAGGAAGAGTTTTTCTTTTCTACGCTTCGACTATTCTCTTGATCTCAATGCCTAACGTTTCTATTAGCCGATTGGTTAATGGTTGTTACGGAGATACTTCTGTTTTCATGTATTGGCTATCGTCGATCTGTATTAAAGTCATTGAAACTACATAGTGTGATTCACGTCGAAGCAGTGTATGATTTGCTAAAAATTTCGATCTGTTTGGGTTCGACCTGAAACTTTTCAAAATCCGTTTCTTATCTTAAAAATCAGAATGAATTACGAGAACTACATACTTGTCAATTTAGTTGATCTTATTGATTTGACAAATTATTAAAAAAATTATGAATTATTTAGTATGCAAAATAAAAGTTTTTTTTTAATTTCTTCAATGACTTTCAATGTTTCAAAAAAAAATTAAAAGTTTTGCTAATGTGTAAAAAAGTCTTTTATGAAAAATTGTTTTTACTGCACGGTACGGCAAAAATATATGCTTATCAGCTCCATCGCAACCGCATCGCATAAAACTGCACCGACAACTGAATATTTACATACTCCCATTTGTGATGAATCGGATAAGCCATATCGGCAAGAAAAATTTCCAGCTCGCGATAAACAAATCGCGCAGAATATATACTCAAAAGACACACTGCATATGCATCTCCGTGGCAAGCATCTCCTCGCGCCAAGTGTGCGTAACAAGCGCAGTGTGCGCGTACGAAAGGATAATAAAGATCGCGGGGGTGTCGCGTTCGATCCAGATGTACACCATGTACATTCTATACAAGCTCTCGGTTGTGTGTATACCAGTCGTATATATGCGTATACAACGCACAACATCTGCGCGTGTTCCGTGACCTTGATTCGTCAAGATCGTCTTATCTCCGTATATACGGTCCCAATATAGCGCGCAAAAAGAGTTCTTGCGTCAAGAGCAGAGACAGAGAGACAGAGAGACAGAGAGAGAGAGAGAGAGAGAGAGAGACTCGGTGCGGTAGCCACTGGAGCCCCACTTAGTACCTCGCGGGCGAATCGGCGCACGAACAAGCTTGAAAGCTTAATTCCTCGTGAGGTGACGATAGGATCTCTCTCGTGAGCCAGACGTGCTATTCGTTTCGGCAAGTGTATTTAAGTGTGTCTGCAGGATGTTCGTGTAGCGCAAGAAAGTAATGGCTATATGGTTTATTCGATGCTTTTTAATGGGCTGTTTGTAATTTTGATAATAAAGAAAAGCCGCGCGCGGTCGACGCGTTATCGTGTTGCTAGCTGGGGCATAAAGTCGATTGGCTTATTTATACACGAGTCCGCAATAAGTTTTATTGAATTTTTACAATCACTTATCCTGTTTGTATTACTATGGTGCTACAGAGCGCGTTTAATTTTCTTCATTTAATGTAACTCTGTAATTTCTCAAATTATCCATAAATTTTGTATGTCTTTGATTACAAATTGCACGATTCCATTTTATGTCTCGCGATGGTGTAATAATTCTTCTAAATTGTTCTAGATTTATTTCGCAGACTTTCTCAAACTAATTATACTTTTATATACGATAAAAGTAGGCTGCACTTATCAATCAACTATCAACAGGTCATTCAATTATAAATTTAGTTAATTTAAATATATTAATTTACTACGGGTTATATCCGGTTTACGATGCCGAAAAACAACAAAAATATCCGACTCGTTTTAAAGTCGTGAGCGGGAGCGCGGATATCGCAAAAACGTGCCATCGCAAATTCCTCCCGCGATCTGGCAAAATAAGCAAAGCTCCGCAGACGGTATCGTGGATAAAGCATCGCAAGATCGTCGTCGTCGTAGTCGTCGTCGTCGCGACGCGTTGTAAAGCCACTGAACTCTACGACCGGTGAGAATTGGCGAAAGGGTCCAATCGCTCAAGGTCAGGGAGTCAGTAGTCGCGCTCACTGGCGGCAGGGCGTCGTTCACTGCACTTGCACACGACAGCGGCGGCGCCGCCGCGCAGTTTTTCGTTTTTTCCCTTTTTCTGCAGCGCCACAAGAAAGCGAAAGGCATGACTCGTACATATACGCGTGTTGGATATATATACGCGACGCCTTTATTCCACGCGACTAATGGAAAATTTTAGGAATCATCTTACACGTTGCTGCGGGATATTATATCCCTTGCATATAAGTTTTTCCCGCATTCCCGGTATGCTATATATTTTAAAGTATATAAATGTAGCCAATTAAAGTGAGACTGTATCTTGGAAAGAATATATAGGCACAAAGAATCGCCGATTGCGAAGTTGATGGATATTTGAAGAATCCCGATTGTTTTTATTGGATGAGCAGAATAAAGCGTATTTTTTATATAGGAGATAAGTATAGCGAAAATATAGCGATTGGAAACTAATCAATCATAGTGACCGCGTTTTATGAAGGAATTCTCTATACGTAATTGCGATTACTTATTGTCTCTCCGCATAATTCAAATCAAATGGCAACAACAAAGTCCGGGGGGAATCAACCAATTGTTTCATCATACTACAGCTGCTCTCTTGCAACCTGGTTACGGTCGAGTCGTAAACGAAACACCATCGTATTACATTATTCTCGCCGCTGCTTCTTCATTCATCCATCTCCCTCTCAGCTCTTTTCGCAGCTCACACCCTTTTTTTTCCCCTCTATTATATGCCACGAGGCCTGTACGTGTCCCTGCGCGAGTCGCCACGTATATACAGCCGTGAGATTGCAGCTTTCCGTGTGGTGCGCGCGAGCAGCGGCAAATAGTACAGTATACGTGCGCGATTCGCATGGCGTAAATTAGATAATAGCAATGATTGTGTGTGTCTCTCTGGTGCTGCAGGCGCGCGAGCGCAAGTCTATATGTATGCACGAGACACGAATGACAGTCGCACGAGCAGCTTAGTGCAAAGTGTGTGTTAAGTTCGAGTTTCAGTGTCTGATGAAGTGCTAAGCTGTTATTGTAAGCATGTCGAGTTAATTGATTGGGGTTCGAATTACTATATAGCGTAATCGAGGCTGTCAATTAGGATGGCTGAATTGTTAAGGGTGGTTATTTATACGGATGGAGGTGTATGTTTTTGTTTTCAACAGATTTTTCTACGTTTCTATTGCATGATACTTTGTTTTGTTACAAAGTATACCTTGCGTGAATTTTATTTATTAAATACATTTTATCTTCTTTTTTTATAAGAGAATATAGAGATATATCATTCTACTGAATATTCGATGTAGCGAATTAATCCATTAACAAGAAAATAAATTGCTTTCCTAGTTTTTTTCAATGCAAAATTTATTGCATTTGTGATTGACGATTTAACTGTTCGTCAAGAAAAAGTATTTTAAAAAACTGAATTAATTAATATATATCACTTAAGACATGTACATTATTATTAAATTGCCAATAAAGCATTCAACGTTTTAATATACGATATCATTATAACTAATAATAATTATACTCTTCGCAGCTTCCTTGATCACATGAGTGAAAAAAAGGAACGATCGGATACAATCCATAATTTTTCCACGTGATTAAGCCATATATAGGGAGCTGATAAATCGCTACGGCATAAATTAAGTCGTAGCCATAATTTATTCTCACACATCTCTCATCAATGATCTATACTTAATATCCGAACCGGGCGAAGCAAAAAATGAGGATCAATCATGAAGTCGCTTAAAGCGCATTGAGAATTTCTGGCTCCTGGTATATCCCGATTTCTGACCTCATAAACTACCGCGAACAAGCCGTTTCTGCACCTGATATTCGATAATCAGGTTCATTCCATAAATTATAATTCTCTCTCTTTCTCTCTCTTCGCGAATGCTTATTCCTAAAAAATGATTGTATAAACGTCACGTATATCGGGAAAAAAGGGGCGAAGACTGGGAAAAAGGTGACGCAGTGGAAAGAAAAACCGGTCAATAAACCGGCGTATTTCGCGTGTACTGCAATGAGTAAGGTCAGTGTCGTTCGATAATAGCGACAATTAATTTTGTGCACGCGAGGCCGTCCACCTTCTCGTCTCGTCTCTCTCTCTCTCTCTCTCTCTCTCTCTCTTGCACTTGCACTTGCACTTACGGACTGTGCAGGAGAGTCGACACAATAATGGACAGCCACCCTTATCCTCACAATTAACGATATAAATTGCATAAAGCGGTTGCGATGTTATCGCGGCTGTGAATTTATGGTATATGGTAGCGCACGCACATTCGTATTCCGTACACCGTTCGATTCGGGTACATCCTACGAAGAGGATGTTGTACACCGCAGTCGAAGTGTAGTCGTGCGATGGTAAAGCAAGGTATTATTATGCCGGAAAGAAATGGAATTTTTGATTGTCATGATATGTCGAGTGGAACATATGCTGTTGCGATACGTGTGTTTTATGCACGTATACCTGATAGTCTGCGGATTAATGTTATAAATCTCTGGGCTTCCGGGCTTGATAATGCGGGTAATACGTGGTTTGTGTAAATACAAATTATTTGTTTTAACGAAGAATAGATTTTAAATATCTTGCGTGGAAAGCACAATCTCTGGAAACATTATTAATACGCGAAAAGGTTTCTAACATATCATTTATAAAAAAAAATGGATAGAAAAACATTTAATTGAGAAAAAAAGTTACATCATTACGTTATATAAGAAAGATGAAATTAATGATCTTAATATATTGTAGAGTGACTATTATTTATATTAAACGTTGAATCTGTAAAAGATTATGTAGTAATAAATTTCAATTAAAACTTGAATAGCAATATCTTTATTAATGTTGTTAACATACTCTTAGTTTGCGGCACAAATACCAAACTTCTTTAAAAAGTATAAGTTTTCTTTTTTCTGATCAAAGGAAGAATCTGTCTCAAAAATTTATTATACATATTCAAATTTATTTTAGTCGCTTACTCGCACATATCACATACACATTCTCAAATAGTACGAAACGTGCATACTGCACAGTCGTGAATACGCATATAGTCGGTTGCTTTTTTAGCGACTTGATCTCGCGCTTGCGTACGTTGGATAAGAATGATGAACGAGCATCGTTGTGAGCTTGTAGACTCTCGTTTCTTTGCGTCGTGGGAAGGACAATTTTTGTTCTCACACCCCGGGGTACTTGCTGTACCGTCGCGTCTGGCGACGAGCTCAAATTGTACGAGCTTTGTAAGACAATGTCGCGGGGAATCCTTTCGCTATAACCCCAAACTACGCCGATGCGCGACAAACGATAAGCATGTACATTAATTGTGCGAGATGAGTAAGTTAAATGAATAGGTGTCGCGCTAAACTGTCTTGTAAGTGGATGCATTGGAGAAAAGAATTTGTAGTGAGTTAAAGCAGACAATTGTCGTGTTGAACGAGAAGGGAAATGCACAAGAGTCTTGTTACGTACTGTAGTTTAAAGAGCAAAAATTCTTTGATTTGAAAAAATTGACCTTCCTATATAGGCAATAACCGAAGTCTTACTATACTCGACATTATCTACCTAAATTTTCAATTTCACAATAATCCCTTCCGTTGAAAAGGGTAATAAGATATCTTTCAATTAAATAATTCCGTGCTCCTTAAGCGACTTGTAACTTTTTTATATTTTAGGGGACAACTTTTTAGAGGTTCTCTTTTGCTAAGAATTGATATATATATATTACAAACATATATTTTACATTAAAATCGCAGAAGAAAATTTTCAATCGCAATACAACCCTTTTAGTCAAATGATAAATCACGCAATTAAGCACATGACATACACATCGAAGGCTCAAAAATGCAATGTTTCAAAGTTCCCTCGTAAATCAATCGAGTTCGCCGTGGGGTTAATAAAATGCGCGTGTCCACTTTGTTATCAAGAGCATACATACATACGGGCAACTACAGCCGCGTGGCAAAGTGTCAAACCCATCTATATACAGATCTATTAAGCAGCTGTTGAAGGTCAGTATACAGTATAGCCAATAGCGATCTCTTGTATAGCTGCGGGATAACAGGATCGACGGTGTAAATGCTTGCCTCTCGTCTCTCGTTTCGGAAGGTTATATATATGGCACACATGTGCGCGCGGAATTCAGGTCGCGAACTCCTTACGCGAGCAACTAGATCACGTGTCAGCATCTATGTATATATATATATATGCGTTGTGTTATATGCCGTTGCGCAATGCAACAATGCCGAGCTGCGCGTGAGAGGCCGTGATAGGTGGACGACGCGGCTTATGTGCGTGAAGCGCATGCGTGCGCCTCGTTTGGTCCATTTGCGGTAGCGGATTGTGTTATGAATTGAAGCTCTGGAATCCCGCGCAAAAATTTAAAGTATCGGCAACTCATTGGCAATATATTGCATATAGGCATTAGAAATACATTAGGACTGTATTGGACAAATATTTCCAATATATTGGAATCAGTTCGCAAAAGGACATCATCCAATACTCTTCCAATGTATTTCCCATATAAGAATATTTAAAATATTTGTAAAATTCGCCAATACCTTGCTAACACATTGGTAATAGTTGGACAATTATTATTGTCAATATATATGACATATTCTTGCAATTTATTTTTAAATCACGTTTTTCTTAAAATATTAGGAAAAAGATTAATAGTGTAGACACGGTAAATGCGTTGAGTATGTATATAAAAGTATCTGTGCGTGTGAGTGTGTGGCAATTTTGGTCGCTACCAAATAGCGCCGCCTGTAGCTTTCCCCCATCTCTCGGTTGTGTTCGACCGTCATTGCCGACTCGATCATAACCGAGAGAGGACGTACCTGTATGCGTGGATAGGGAGAGTTCTACTTTTCCTAGAGGTTTCCTTTTATAATAAAGAACAGTTCATAAAGGTTAATAAATTTGTTTTCTTTTTTTTTTAATTCTTTTCTTTTATTTCAAATTCAGTCTTCATAAATTAACATAAAATAATATAACATCAATTAATAAATATAACACTTGAATTAATAATATTTATAATCAAAAGTATTTCAATTTTAATTTTTTGGGAGTGCGAAGAGTGGCACACATCATATTTATTACTGTGGTGAATTCAGCTGGTTTCAGTCTTGGCGTACATTTTCTATTGACATAAAAAATAAATATTACGTACTTTTAATCGATTCATTTCATTTTTTTATTAGTAAAAAAATTAACTTATATTCGACTGCGTTTATAATGTCACGAGGGATAGGGCGGTTATTACTTGACCTCCCTCTCGCACACATTGATTTTAAATTGTTAGTTGATGCATGCACACACATACACACACATACCACACACATATACACACATACACACACTTACACACACTTACACTCATACACATTACACGTAAACACACATAGAAACACGCACACACACTCACACACCTGCACACATACACCCATTAACCTACACAACATATACATAGCACTTTAATATAATGTAATGTGTACACTGTACTTACAGCTTTTTTGATAACTTTTCCTAGATACGATACATTATTTTTGTATCGTACCATTGTTATCTGCCCTTCTCGGACATTCGGATCCAGATCCTCTTCCTTAACAACACTTTTATTTTTATAATTCACCCAAAAAATTAAGGCGTACATATTTTCTCGAGCTGTCCAAATTAACCTTCACGAATATTGTTAAAACATTGACGTTGGCTATAAACAAAGACAATCGGACAACATCGTATTCCTGTTTCACTCATCGAAAAAACAACAACAGCTATTACATAAAAAAGGTTATGAAATTTTGATAACGTAGATTACGAAGATGTCTAAACGGGCAATAAAATTCAAAGATTCTTCTGACAAGTTGAAGAAGCGTTCGATAGTCGATATCAAACAATGATTTACTCTACATTTTGTTGAAGGAACGATTGCAGGTATAAGCGGTATAACTCTCGTAAGTAAAATTGTAATTTAAATTCAGTAAAAAGATAATATTTAAAATAAAAACAGTTAAGATAAAATACCTTAACAAATATTTTCATTTAAATTTAATGTAATGTTATTATTCTGTTAATGTTCTGTTACTATTCACAATAACGGCATATCTGAGTTTATCGGGTGCATATTAAATTCATAAAAGAATATAAATTTTACGCAATTTAAAAAATTTTATTGAATACTTTTCTGCGAACCGCCGAAGATGACAATGCCAGTGTTAACTGTAATTTACATGCAACTCCTGCATCAGAAAGAGGGATTCGTAATAGGATATTAAATTATAAGAACACCCAAAGTAAGATTTTTATGATATCTTCAAATTAATATTTATTTAAGTACGTATCTACTTCTTGTTCTTGGTACACAATATACTACTTTTCTAATGCAATTATATTAATATTTTGAAATGTAATTATTTGAATTTTCTTAAAGATGATACGGAAGATTTTAATATCTGGAGTGATATAAGCCATGACCTTAGTGATAACGAAGATTTCGAAGATTTTGAGCTCAATGACGAGGAGGATACTTTACCCTTCAATCTAAACGAAGAACTTTATCCAGGAGCTTTAATGACCGTGTCAGAATTTGTTATAAGCGTTGCTGCATTAAAATCGAGCCTTAACCAGCGTAACGTAGATACTTCTTATACGTTAGAATTATTTTCAAAAGTCCTACCCCAGCCAAATAAGTGCCCTCCAACTTATTATAAAGTTAAGAAATATTTGGATCTTATAGATAATTCAATTCTTGAAAAGCATTTTTATTGTGTTAATTGCAATTCATTAGAATCTAACGCAGATTCTGATATTAATAATGATGAGTCTATCAAGGTGGAAAATTTTGAAAATGTAGTTTCATGTGACTGTGAAGAGAAATAAAATTATTTTATTGAAGTGCCTTTAATTCATCAAGTAGAATCATTATATAGACGTACTGGTTTTTTCAACAAACTTTTAAATCATAGAGATAGAGTATTAAACGAATCGAATTGTTATAGAGATATTTATAATGGATCCATTTACCAAGAATTATGCCATGAAAATATTTTGTCGAATGCTAATAGTATTTAATTTATGTGGTACTCGGATGAAGTACGCATTTTCAATTCCTCTAAATTTAATATATGGGGTTTTTTTTTATCATTAACGAACTTCCATATAATCAGAGGTATTCATTGGAAAATATTTTATTAGTATCGCTGTGGTTCAGAGACAAAAAACCAGTGCCAAATATGTTTTTAAAACCATTAGAAAAGTCTTTAAAACAGTTATATAGAGGTATCGATTTATACGTAAAAGATCTGGATAGAATAATTAATGTACGAGGAATCCTTATGAGCGGGACGTGTGATCTTCCAGCCAAAGCTCTGTTCTTGTGCAAGAATCAATATAATGGTAATTTTGAATGCCAAGTATGATTGCACCAAGGCTGTACGGTTGATAGAAGACGAACATATTGCTACGACGAAATTTCAATTTTACGCACCGACAACGATACATTACAGCACTGCATGCAAGCACTGGAAATTGGAATGCCCGTTTGTGGCGTTAAAGGCCCAACAATAATGACAAAAGTTTGTTATAAAGTTATCAAGTCTATAGCTATAGACGTGGTGCATTGCATTTACGAAAGTGTCGCAAAAAAATTATTAGAATTGTGGTTTGACCTTAATTTTAGTAATGAACGATTTAACATATCCAACTTAGTTGATATTGTAGATGACAAACTTATCACTGTTAAACCGCCATCCTTCATTGCAAGACGGCCTAGATCAATAAAAACACATCTTTGTACTTGTCAGTGCCAATATTAAATAATGTCCTTTCATTCGAATATTTGGATCATTATAAACTACTGGTACTAGCAGTGTATATTTTGTGTAAACAAGGAATTACTAATAATATGATATATTTTGCTGAAACGTTAATTCAAGAATTTTTGTCAAGATTTGAAGTTTTATATAACGTGAGATATATGACTTGTAATGTACATTTGTTATCTCACTTACCTGAAATAGTACGACGTTTAGGCCCGTTGTGGACTACTTCATGTATGCCACTTGAAGATATTAAGGGAATGCCGGAGTCGCCTGTTTTACCGACATTAGGTTTTTCAAACTTTTCTCTTTAACAAATTAACCAATTCACTTGAAACTTTTAGAGATGATAGAATGATCATGAATAGAACGCGCTCAGCCCAGAAATTTCCGAAAACTAAAATAATATAGAAGCTAGAGAAGAAAATACCAAATGTTTACTGATTTCAATTCAATCCAAGAGATGGCATGATTCTGACTTTGCAATTATACTTCAAATTAAAAATATTATATTTACGCTTCAATTATGATCATTCTATCATCTCCTAAAATTTCAAGTCAATTGGTTAATTTGTTAAAAAGAAAAGTTTGAAAAACCTTGTGGGTATTTCGATGTAGTAAGGGCAGGAAATTTAAATTTTTAGTGACTCCGACGTCCCCTTAACGGCAAATTAAAAGCCCTCGTACAAAGTAGTACCAAACCCGAGCTACAAATCATTTCTAATTTAAGTATACACGTGAAAGTGCATACACTAAAGTACGAATGGCTGAGACCTAACAGTGTAGCTTACGATTTTTGCGAGAAACTTTTGTCTCCAAGGCATAAATTGAATATTAATAAAAAAATAGGCGAATCAATCTTCATAGTAGGATTAGCAAAGAAACGTTCAAAATTGGATGTACAATAAATTTTTATTCAGTATGCTTTACAAGGTAATAGTATATTATTATTTAAAAAATTGTATAAAAATAAGATTGTTTTTAATTCCGAAATTAACGAGAAAAATATGCTTACCGAATCTTATATTGTATTATACCATAACAATTCGAACTGTAGAATAGGTACTATTCAAGATTATTTATATATTACGAACTGTGACTGTAAAAAAATATGCGAATGTCCTGGTGAAAGTTACGCTCGCATAAAACGATTTGTAACAATTAATCCTTTTATTGTAAATGTGCAGAATAGCTCTTTAGATTTTATTCATCAATGTACAGAAATATCTGAAGATGTTGAATTAATTAATGTAAATGATTTAAAAAATGTATGTTTTCACGTAAAACTAGAAGAATGCCATTACGTATGTGAGCCTGTAAACTTAATGGAATTTGAATAAAGAAAATTTGTATTTTACTTACATTGCTTGAAAATTACAGTCGTTTTACTTAAAAAAAAAGACTACTAATGTTTAATTTGAAATTCGAAACATATATTTTAATATGTCCAATATATTGGCAATAATAATTGTGCAACTATTACCAATGTGTTAGCAAGGTATTGGCGAAATTTACTAAATTCGTAAATATTCTTATATGGGAAATACATTGGAAGAGTATTGGATGATGTCCCTTTGTGAACTGATTCCAATATATTGGAAATATTTGTCCAATACAGTCCTAATGTATTGCTAATTCCTATATGCAATATATTGTCAATGAGTTACCGATAGTTTAAATTTTTGCGCGGGATCATGGGCTCATTTGAACATTCCGTATGTTATTTCACTTGTTTATTTGATGTGCGCGGAAATAGTATATGTGGCTTGCTGCGCGATGCATGCCAGTGATATGTTAATTTTGTTGCCGAAAATTTTTTTTTATTATTTTTTTTTATGTTATTTTACGATTTGAAATTCAAAATTTATTTTTTAATATACTTTAATAAAAAGAATGAATACGCGTCTAAGCATTGCAATATTTAATTATTTGCACGAAATTAGTTATTAGAGATATATGTATTAGCAACGAAATACTAATGAAACTCTATGTACCTGCAATTGCTTGCATTACAGCTATAAATATTTACAAAATATATTTATACAAATGTTTTCAAAATTCGTTGCACAAGTTAGTTTTTTTCGTATACCTTAAAAAAACGTTATCGAAGTAAATGTTCAATTATTTTACACTAATCTGGTAAAAACGTTCTCCAACGATTCGTGAACCATTGACCAATTTTACTAAGGTTGGCCAGTGGTTTCACCAACCGTTCACCAACCTTTTCAGACTTTCGTTGGTCAACGAATGCTGGAATTTTTAAAACTCTAAAAACACTAAATTCTCAACCTACATAGAGTATTATAATAGATTATACATACTTTGATTCCTAAATTGATATGTCAAACATGTAAACTTAATTTTTAAAACTATATTTTTTGAGGTTATAATTTCTTTTCCGCTTATATTTCGAAAACTGCTCTAGCAAAACCAAAAAATTTTTTCGCTATGCAAGGAGGAATCGTCTTTTCGATATGTATGAGTAAATATGTATAAACTTCTTAAGACTCGCATTGTTTAAGGGGGTGTCAAAGTCCTACAGTTACCACTCAAACTGTTTTACCGATCGGATATGAATAATTAGTAATAACTAAATAAATAGGTAAAATTATGTAAATTCCAAATACAGATGCACTTCGTCTATTAATTATCTATCTTCTAGCAAAATTTCAAGTGAATATTTCAACGACACCTTCAAAAATTTCTGCACCGAAAAAATAAGAATTTGCATCGAAATGAGTCAGTGGCGGATCCAGAGGGGGGGCGATAGGGGCGACCGCCTCCCCCCCCTAACAGTGATAGTTTCTTTTAAAAAGATTTTTAAATAAAATCCACATTTTAAGCTCTACAGATATCATAATACGAAAAAAAAAGGTCATCGGTTATACT
>UELU01145941.1:0-35939 GCA_900490025.1 Megastigmus dorsalis
ATAATTTTAAATAAATTAGTTGATGTAAAATATAAAATTAAATTGAAAAATAACAGTTTCAAAAGTATTAAAGGTTTGTATTTTCTTTTTATTAATTAAATAATAGTATATTAGGAAATGAAACTAATAACTGGTGGTAGAAAAATCATGATTTTTATTGGCTAGATTGTGATGTCACACTGTAGATATGAGAACACTCATTATTTAAAAGGAAATATTGACATTGCATTTAAAGCCGATTGCGATATTAATTAATGTTGAAGGAAAAAGAACTCAATATCATGAAACTTTTTTACTCATCAAATGATTTTTAAACTAAAGTGTAGTATGATTGCAATTCATTTATTTGTTTAATGTTAGTAGTCTTAATATTTTAGTAATATTTTTATTAAAAGTAGATTTTTCTTGCAATTTAACTTTCAAATAAAATAAAAAGTTTAATTATTTTAAATTAAAAAAATAATTTTATAGATAGGTACTAATCATTACTTAAATTCAAATTACACAGTTTTTTTTAACAATTAATAAAACAATCTTATGATTTCTTCAAACTGTTTTCTTGTCCTTAAAGGAATTTCTTTTATATCTCATAACTTTTATATTATATTTTGTAGAAAATTTACTTCTATACGAAAATAGTGAGTCACCTTTTTGTAGATAATTCGATGTAATGCTTCTCATAATTTGAAATGAATTATAAATCTTTAAATTTGAATTTTAACTGTATAATCTAGTTTTTAAATTCTTGATATTTGCTAAAATACTTCACGTGTGATGAAATGATATAGATGTAGTATATTTCATAATTAATTATTAATTATACATAGTAAACAGAATGTACAAAGTGATTAAAGAAGAGAAGGAAATAAATATTTCGATTAACACTGACTTGACTAGTTCATTCATACAATTTTATTGTTGAGTTTCGAGTATTATCGATACATCTTTGTTAATCGGTTACCACTGGACATAACGTGTTCAACGGGTACACAGGCGAAACACCTACAGAAGCATAAAGTGTCAACGCTTGTGTAGCTGATGTACAATGAAATCCAATACAGTATTATGCAAAAATTTATATCATTATACATCCATTGCATCGAGATTTATTGTATATAATTGAGAATTGTTAGCAAAACCATCAAAAAACAAATATCCTAATTTCTTTGTGAAATTTTCATTTCTCATCTCGATACCATGTTTTGCGTTACATAATTGTTCAGAATAGTCTTTTAAATACAAAATATATGGTTAATTTAAACACCTTAAGCGATTTTTGATTGGTCAAGAGAAAGCACTTGTTTTTGTTATTATCACTTTCAGTAGTATTCATCAAAAACTTTCACATAAATAGGGTGAAAACTTAATTTGCTTTTTAGTTTTATTAATCTGCATATACAACATCTTTGTATTACATGATATAAAATACAGGAAAAATTATTTTTTAATAGTTCTGCTTTGCATTCTTGATACAATTTATGAATAGCTTATATTAGCGTATCATGGTTCTTAACAGATTTTCGATATACCGTTATCGATTACTTACTAAAACTTCCTATCACAATTCATGGGTTTGCGAGTAATGACCTGGTCTATATATTTCGCGTTAACGTATTAGATATATATTCACAATATAATATTTGAGCCTGTCATTACTCGCAATTCGCAGCACAGTAAAAGAGACAACGAGGGTGAAATTGAGAAATAAAACTTTAAAAAAATAAGTGATTCAATGACTTCATTTCATTTAAATCAGAATGTGATGTTTGGAAAGCTGCTACCAAAGCTTATGGTATGAATAAAAATACTGCTTTTTGTTAATAAATAATCTCCAATAATCTTTTATCATCAAAGAATGACATGTATTTTGCTTATTGGCAACTGAAGCACCTTCGATATAATACAATTTAATCCTGTGCGAGTCGCTATACTGTACAATTTGAAGCGATGGAGGAAATGAATGTTTTTTCCCTCACACTCCTAACCTGACACGCCATACTCATATTATAACTTTTTATGATATAAGACAATACAAAAAATAGAATTGCAAAGCTAAGGCATTTTTTTTCTCTCGGTACTAGGAATGTTAATAATCAGTTGCATCTTCATTGAGATTACCCCTTAAAAAGTTGCTGCAGACAAACAAATCTCATTTAGAGTCGATAAGGTTACAAATTATTTCTTTTCGAGTGCACAGATATTACTTCCTAGCTTCCTCTCGATAAATGCGAGTATATATATGTATATATAGACACTTACGCGATAACTAATCATAAATATATATACAGTCTTTTTAGAATTATAAATTAATGACGAAACTTTCGTATACATGTAACAAAACGATTATTGCACTCATGTGTTGATTTAGAGTTATAACAATTCCGATTAATATAACAAAAAATATATATCTCTTAGATCAATAAAGCTGATCGTCGGAATTCCGATTCGGAGGATCAGTGTGTTCTTTTTTATAGCATTATAATTTTAAATGGTTTGAATAATAAGAATTCAAGTAAGCAAAGCGACGATACGTGTCCATTTTTTGGTATAATAACTTACTTTAAAATTCGGAGCCACATATCTATTTGTGATAAAGGAGTTGTGATTTAAGGATTACGTAAAACTCGAATCTATCAAGTATACTAAAATACTACTCAGCTCCTATTGGTAACAAATATCGCCAGGCTTGCTCAAGGCTTTTGTTTGCATCTGAACAGCGGCGATGAAGTTTGTCTTCAGGTGGTAGAGTAGACATTGGAAACTCACCCTGTAAGTTAGATTATTTTTTGGTAAATGATTTTTTTAAATCATATTTAATTTGATTCAAAAACTTTTTAGTTTTTCTTTTTTATTTTCTTTTTTTATTTAGTTAGATGTTAGCTATTATAATGTCTTCAATAACTGAACTTTAGCTTACTCATACAATTAATAATTAAACAAATCTTTGTAAAAAAAATTTTAAAAATATGGAAATTGAAATATAGAAACTTACTACTTTAGCATCAGCCCATAACGTCTCTAAAATTTCTTGAAAAGCGCATAGTTCTCTGTAATTTGTGAAATATACTACCCAATCACCACTGCACTCATGTACTTCTCGACATGCAAATTCCTGTAAAAGTATTAATTAAAATAAATAAAATACATCATAAAAATAAAATGTTTATAACAAAGTTTTTGAATTAGGTAATTTACTGACTAAAATTAAATCTCAAATTTAACTAACCAAAATGCACCAAGACTGTTGCGCTAGAGGTACTCGAAAAGCTGAAAGGTCTTCGATGCTTGCGCAAGAAAGCGTCTGACCTCGCTGTGTTCCAGGGAATACTTCTTTCATTGCTACTAAGTGCTTCGAAGTGACTATTAAACTGCAAGGCAGTGGTTCTCTCTTCTCAGAGCAATCAAAAAGGCCAGAGGCACTCTGAACGAAACTTTGAAGCCACTCAGATGCTACATACTCATCTGGAGCAGCAAACTGAAAAATTATAAAAAGAAGCCTGATTTTTAAGACTCATTCAACTGGTAAAACTCACTTATAAAAATTATTTGGAAACAATATATCTAACCTGAAAAGCTTTGTTAGGTTTCAAGAGAATTTCAAACGTGTGGGGACGATGAGAATTGGGAATTCTTCGACAACCTTGACAGAGACCACCCTTCAGGGGAATGGCACGTTTTGGTAATCTTTGATTGCTGTCTGTAAACATGTACACCACTCCGCCTTTTAACACAAAATATCCAGCTTCCCACGGACTCGTTGGTACATTAGAATGTTGTGTATGATAGATATGAGGTCGGAACATGAGATCGCCTTCTTTGGTAGGGCCGCAAGGTGTTGTAGGCGGTGAAATGTGATCGTCTTCCATGTATATGAGACTATAATGCTCGATTTTCTCATCCTAAAAGAATGGATACATATTCGTAAAATTTTTAATTCTTTGCGCTTTCATTCGGTCAAATATTTTATAAAAATGAATATATAATTACTGGGTGCACAGCTGTTTCAGCTAGTATAGAGTGTTTGAGAGTATGCATATCATCGTAGTTCAATTCCTTGACTGCCGGCAGTCGAGGTTTCGATGGCGATCTTCTCATAGCCATTTCCAAATGGGTAATGAGCTCTGAAGTAGTCTGACTACTTCCTGTCGAGAACAGGTACTGCATTTCATAATCGGCATTTGATATTAATATTGTTTGTGCATTAGGTCCAATCTGAAATGATTAAAAAAAATCACATCAATTGAAATATTATTTTTAGAAAGGAATCCTCTATCTTGGCAAAACGATATAGTTTATTTGAAAACTTACCATGATGACATCGAGTTCATTGTACGGAATAACAAACTGATTGCTGTATGTGTGATCGCCTTTCTGACCCGTCAAATACAACGTTTTGTCCGTTAACAATGCTAGCATCGGTTTACTCTCTCCGTTGGTCATGTAAGAGCTCCTGACTTTGTAAACCTTGTAAAGTTCCTCGGTCTTATCTCTATAAATATTTCTTTTGAAAATCTCGCGTAGTTTTAAACTAATTTTCTCCCCGCTGAATTCCCTTTTGCCAGCAGTTACATTCTCCTGCATTTCCTTTTCCAGTGCATCGTTAAAATCTTTGACAAACTGTTGGTCGACCTTTGCCCCTTTAATGTACAGTGAATTCGATTTTTGAGAGTTTTTTCTGTCCTTTTTGAGCTCGAATTTCCTCTCAGTGATCGAGCGTAAAAATCTACTGAGCAGTGAGGTTTTGGAAGGAGCCTGTCGAAGAGGAGGTACAAGAAGTCGACTGCTCTCTCCGGATAAGATTGCAGTCATGTTACGCTTTTTCAAGGGTGAGGCTAAATGACGACCACCACCGGCACTGTTTCGACGCTCTTCTGTACTGTCAGAGACAGTTGTGATGCTTTCAAGGTCTGACCAGTCACTTGAGGTCGAGTATTTTCCCTGAGGTCGGAAAATGTGGAATGTTAATTGAAAGTGAAAAGAAATACTTAAGTTATCGGTAACAATATTTTTTTCAGTAATTATTAAAAATCTAGATAAGGTAGTTTATTGATTCAATATTTGGCGTTGAATTTTTTAATTTCAAAGGCTAATGCTTGTTGCTCGGTCTATTCAGAATATTCCTTCAAACTACTACTGCAGAAATCAAAGCACAATCAAAACTACGTAAGTTGTCGTTCAACTGAAGATATTAAATCAGTTTAACTCTTAAATCTTTTATTGCTAGATTAGTATGTGATTCCATTTTAATTCTGTCGCTCGGGAGTCAAAGTTCAAGAGTAATAACAAGTAGTTTTCGACGTATTTGAACTACGACATAACCTACTTACGTAAACAATGTTTCGATAATGACATAATTAATTATTTTATAGATATATCATTCGATTGTAATATTATTCAGTAATAAGTAACTTATATAGATTATTAGGTTAACATATTTTTCTGTACTTATTTAAAATTGTAATTGAAGAATCACGCTTATAACTTTACTCAACATATTTATAAATATAAGCATTTTTAAAGTCTTGTCATAAACACGTTTGAATAGATTAAAATTTTTTATTTTCAATTTTTTGCATACTAAAAATTAACTAACTAGCTTTTAACCTGGCTTTACCAAAAAAAAAGGTAAGGAGTAAAATTTGTTTACCTGAGGTTTGTTGTTGGGCAAACTAGGCATTTCAAGCTTAGCAGGTGGATCTTCAACGATATTTCCATACTCCTTTTCAACGATGTAGGCCTCTTGCGCCTCATTCTCCTCAAGCTCAATTTCAATCTTGGGACGCATAGCTTTCGCTGGATCTTCTTGACCCTCAGGCACACCACGTTCTGACATTGCCATACAAGCACATTTGGCAGTCTCGGGATAATTACTGTTGCTACTGGACACTTGACTGCTTGATTTACGTTCGGCATCGCTATCAAAGTTGCTGAGGGATGAAGAGGACGAGTAGTAGTCCGAATATGCATTCCTGGTGTGAGCTGTTTTTTCAACGTATGGTGAATCGCCATGACCGCACCAACTGTACCTGAGTATAAACATAAAAAAAACAGAATTTAGTATCAATGCTTTTTCATCTTGCATAACCATTATATTTTAAATTAACGTGTTTTAATACGCTATAACTGAGTTTGGATAAACATAGTATAGTTTCACATTTACCTTCCTTTTTGAGCATCCTTTTTCGGTACAGAATTCGGTGGCGCAAAGCTCATCGAGAAATCCGTATAATTCTCATCGTCATCTAGCTTCATCATTTTTAAAATATCTTCGTGAAAACTGACGCGCTTTTTGTTCTCCCCTCGCTTCTTTTTACGCTGGCGCCGCTGTACCAAAGCTTCCGAACTAGACGAAGATAGAATACTTGTGTCTGTCATGTTTATCGTGTTAAGGATGCTGTAGGGTGCCTCTGTATTGTCGCAATCCGAGATGGTCATGCTCAACTCTAGAAGATTTGTGTCGTTATTGATGACATAAGAGTTACGCGGGTCCATGACTTTTTTAAAACTGTAGCTGGTGTCACTGTAATAGGTCGATCGTTTATTGTAAGCTGCGGGAATGCCGTTATTCTCGGCATCCGTTTGGTTTTTATCGAGTTTAGATTCATCTAGACTTTTGCTGTAGAAATTGTAATCCTGCAAATACGAGGTATATTATAAAATCAAATTCATAAATTTAATCGTTAAAGTAATTGTTTTAGTTGTAATAAAAATTTTAATAATAGATGCATAATTTCATTATTGAAATTATTTTACCTTTAATGTGTCCAAACTTGAACAGTTTATTTCATTATCATCGAGTTTGGTCGTAAGGTTTTGATTAATTATATCGCTGTTCATGACGGCAGCATTGTGAAATTTATTAGCTGCAACGGGAGAATGCTTAGGTGTTTTATTATCTTCCCCAGAGTCACTTGATGAAAATGAACGCTCCAAATTTTTGTTATCATTGGCGCAATTATTAATTAATTTATACTTGTTACGATATTTTACAACGTTTTCTGATGACCAATCCTCCTAAAATAAGAAAGAAGTAATTGTTTATCTCAGCATACATAATTTAAATAAAGTACTTATTTTTTTTTTTAATGAAGCAGACTAGTTTGATATTTTATTCATCACTTTACTAGAGTTAAAATATATTATTTTTGTTTTTTTTCTACTTTATAGCTTGGACATTTTTGAATTGAAATTAATTATTTTTAATAATGCAAAGTTTTAAATAAAATTTTTAAAAATTATGGAAAATTAAAACTATACAGCTTTAAAAAAATGGATACTATTTAGAAATGATTGAAGTTATCGCTTTTGTCAGATAAAGACGCTCTGATTGATTCACTTACGCAGACGGTTGAAAAAATACATAATATCTTCATAAATGAGCAGAAAATTATACGAGTGTATCAATAAAAATGAATTATAAGTTCAGTCTCTGTGTGGTAAAAAAAAGCGTTAAAGATTCGTGAAGCAATATCAAGCGTCCTACTTAAATTATTAGTGTAATTGTTTTTAGGTACAGCCCTCAACAAATGCAGCTTTAGCATATACTACAGCTGATATATGATTATATGGTTTTCGTATATTTTAACTATTTGAAGGTAAGTGTATCGTACTTCTTTGTAACTACTAGCGTCAGTCTCATTTGAAACGTCCATGTCGCTGTCCAGTGCGACGCCGCTGTCTCCGGGCGAGGCGAGGCTTGACGAGACGCTGGTCGAGCGCAGATGTAGGGTCAAGGCTGTGCCTGAGGGTGATCCGCTCATAGGCCGCTGCGGCATGTAGTTACAAATATCCAAGTAGGTAACATCCTGCAATCAAAATAATTCTACTGTAAAAAGATGTTTCTTCGATTTAGGTTTGATTCTAGAAAAATGATTTTCAAATTATTATAATCATGGCTTAAAATGATTTTAGCTTTTCACTTAATTGCATTAAAAAAGAATTCGCTTATGGCTATATTTTCAATAGAGTTATCTATTGATAAGTTCATTACTTTTTATCTATGAAAAATGTATACATTTTCTGAAATACTTTCATTTCCATTACATTGTTATTTTATAGTATCAATGAAGCTACTTCGATTCAAACTATTCATTTTAATATTAATTTTACTTAGAATTTTTGAATTAAGTAACACGGATGAAACTTTTGTGAGTTAACTTTATTAATCATAGGATACTAATTACAAGCATATTTTTATACAATTTATAAACTGAGATGTCATTCACTTTGCCTGAGTCATGTAACATCTTAAAAAAATTATTTATCTGTAAAAAAAATGTTTAATTGACGTCAAAATTAATCACGGAATATACGGACATCGATACGAGATATTCGTAAATCGAATCGTGCATGTAGTTAACTGCGGCAAAGGTTACGATTTAAAATGCTGAAGCTGCAAAAGTCTATACAAATTGATACTTTTTTAAAAATCATCCAAGATTTGTTGCTTCAGCGTGATTTGTCTGCAATTGAGCGATACTTTACATTATCTAAACGCAAAACTAAAAATTTAGTAGTATCTGAGTCTCTCAATCACCTTATTACATTTCGCATTTCAACAAATGCATGAGCTTTCGCACTCAACGAAGTCAAAACGAAAGAAAGAAACATGTGCATTACGAACATGCGAGGGGCAGGAGCTTGGAAAAAAAGAACATCCGGCATTCTCTCGAGCGCGTAAAATTTTCCACACGCTCCCGCACTAAAATTATATGCATGCCGTGCGCAAAAATGAATGCGAAAAACTAAAGAATAAGGTGCACATATGCATATAGTAGGCTTGCGGTGCCCGCGAGCGATAACCTGTTGCCCTCTCCGTATAACGCAGAACACAAAAACAACCGCGCGCGCGCGCTAACGTTTAATTACGCGACGGAAGCTATTTATTATACGAGCGATAATTGCGTGAACCGGGGGGTGATCTTCTCCCCGGTCGTCGATTATATGGGGAGTGTATCAATGCGAGCGAACGAAAAGAGCCAGTATAGGAAAACATGTGAACGCTCTTCTTCTCTCTGTCTTCTCTTCCAGTGCATCTCTGTCTCGTCTCTGCGGCGACGTCGGCCCTGAATTCGCGATGATGGCATGGCGAGACACGAGAGAACCGCAGAGAAAGAGAAGAAGATGAAGAGGAGAGAAAGAGAGAAAATTTATTTTTGAGATTTATCTGCTTTGGCCGCCGGAGGCATTATTAATATCCTTCGTGTAACTTGCCGCGGAGCTGAGCTGCTGTGCCTCCGCGATAAATTTTAATCTGCCAGCGCTGCGCCGCTGCAACGCGACTGTGAATTTTTACTCTTTGTTGCACTTCATTCACTCGGTCCCTCACTGCTATATAATACGAGAGAATTTTGCTTTTAACTAGTTGTAGAATAGCCATTTAACATGCGTTGATACGAGAAATGATTAATTGTATCGGTTAACTGTGGCTACTTGGTGGTTCTTTGTACAGTCTGAGTAGTACTGTATAAAGAACTATATCTTGTCTGAAAAACGAAAAATTCCGTTTATACTTGAATGGATCGGTTTAATGGTACGCATTGCAATTTATTATGAATTTGATTGGCAAACTTGATAAAATAATAGTAGCATTGTAAATTACGGATATAAACTTTGTAGCGAAGGAATACAGCAGAACGTTTTGTTCGTATCCTAATCCACTTTTCGCCATATCAAGATCAGCATATTTTTATATAAAAATAATTTTTTCATTTGATATACAGTGAAGCAAACTCAGAATTTAAAAACATATTTTGCATATCATTATTTTAATATCATATATAACTTTATTTTTACTTAGAATTTTATCTAATACTAATTTATTCTTCAATTAATTATTTTATTATCATTTTCGGCTTAAGAGTGTATTGAACTTCTCAGACCTTGAATATGAAACTATTCTTTCGTTTTATCGCTGCTTCATTCCAAATTTATAAAAGATTTAAGTTTATAGATAGCATCAAGAAGTAAGGGTCTAAGCCATACAGATTTCAGTTTAAAATGATTGAAAAGAGTAATGCTTATTAATTTAGGGTGGCAATAAATTATCAATTCTTGAATTGATAAGTTGAACTCACCGTAATTTAATATAGAAATGAGTGATAGCCTCATCAAAGATAAAAATAAGCTTGTTATTAGTTGTATGTCTATTGGCAAGTTTGTATCAATCAACTAGATAATGCATTAATGAATTGCTTATAATTTATTACTTTTATTAATATTTATGCTCTTTTCTAATGTAACACATAGCTATTAGACTGCCATTATTTTTACATTTTAATGCTCATTTATAGCTTCATAAAGTAATTTTTAATTTTACATACCAGCTGCAATGTGAATGAAACATTTTCCAGTCCAGCCAATAGGTTTATTAGCTGATTAGTTCTGTCTGCATCTCTTACAAGAGCATGGGGAAAGTATTGTTTTTTTAAAGTTTTTATGTCTCTTAACATACATGCCAAATAGCTTTCAAAGCTACCTTCACTTAAAGTGTGATACAGCCAAGCTCGACCTGCAATAAAAATTTGATATGCAATTCATTTAAAAATATTTATAACTATATTCATTGTTCATTTTAAAGATGCATACAGGTATAACTTATAAATTTATTTTCACTAATTGATTAAATAAAACTTGATTATCGAATGAACTTTAGGAACAATAAATAATTATTCTAAAATTTTGATACATTTTCTTAATGCACTATTAAACTAAAATAATTTATATAATTTTATTTTAGAAGGAGGTTAATATTTTATATTTTGCAGTAGATCAAGAATAATACCTTTTCCAATAGATGTTAATACATTTTGCAAAGCATGTATTACAACGACAGTGTCTTGATGACTAAGTTCTCGTGCAGTACCCCAATATCCATGACGTTCGATGCGTAAACCATGGCGCAGTGCTCTATCTAACCAGTAAACTAGCCAGGAATCCCCATCAAGAACAACTGTGCCGTGCAAACTTTGTGCATAGACCTGTAACACAATTTATGAAATGACTGTTAATATCTGATATATTTTATGAAAATATTTTTAAATAATAAATATTATATGTTTTAACAGTTTTTGTATTGCAATTTTCATAGTCTCAAATAATAAGTAGTAACATAAGAAACCAGTATCTAATTATAAATCTAACAATATTATTTTTACGTAACTTCATTCTTAAAAGTATATCTATATGGTTTTCTTAGATATATATGTTGTCTGTTTCTTAATAATTATTATTTTTTTAAAGGTCACTCTAAAAAACTATACTTGCTGATTTTTAGAGTGTTCAATTCAAAGAATTTTATTAGGTGAAAAGTTTGTATTCTTTTATTAAATGTGAAATCAAAAAAGACTTAGAACAACTAAGTATCTTATATCAGTAAATATCGAATGAATATAAAATCTTTGTTCAATTCATTATACTATAAATCGAACTAAGATTTCATGGAATACACATAGTAAAAACTTAATAAAATCATGAAGGACCTGTTTTTTTTTTCACAAATAATATATTGTGCAGTATAACAGAATCTTATCTCAGATCAAACTTGATTTCATCTTAGTAGTTTATTTAAAAAACAATACCTAATAACAATCAACTGTCATACAATCACTCTCACTTTTACCAACAAAATCCTTCCCCTATTGATTCCTGTACTTAAACAAAAGATTTCTGTTTTAAAAGCGTCAGACGCTCACACAGTCACGTTTCTAATTTAGATACAAAAGAGAGTAAAAAAGTCTCGGCAGGCACCGCAGCAACAGCTGAGGTTCAGCTGATGAATACAGCGCGGAAACTTTGTAATAGTAAAGTGATGAAGTCATTCTAGAGAAATTTCATATACCTACAGGTTACAATGCACAAAGTATATATAGTCTATTCGTTATGTTATACTATATCGGCAACTGTAAGACAAAAAACTATCATTTCACTTTTGCTCTCAATCAATCATTAGAAACTGCGGACAAGCTATAATTTACATTCTATATGCAATGTCTTTGTTAAAATTTGGCCGAGTCACGGAACAGTCAAAGTAAGTATTAAACTCGTTATCCATTTAACCGAATGCACTATTGTTTTTTGAAAGATAACTTTTAGGTTAGAGCTGAGATAATTCTTGAGAATTTCGCACTCACACTCGAGCGTTCAATAATATCCGTTGTGAGTTAAGCACAATTTTTTCGAAAGACTTCAGCGCAACGCTTTTGTTATCTTGAGTTGTTCTACGAAGCAGATGTCTTTCAAACACGCGACACCATTGACAATTCGCAACTTTTGACACTTCGCCCCTAAAGACGGTAAAGACGTTAAGGGCGTATATAAAGGCTATTCTCTCGTGGCGTGTTATACGAGATTCTTCGAAAAGACCTGCGAGTGCAGCCTTGATTCTCGTTATACTAAAAAATAATTCGGAGAGAGCAAAAGCGACTAATTATAGACGGAAATATCGGAGGTGCCTTATTTAGTATTGGTTGCCGTTGAAAGTTGGCCCCCAAAACGAAGGCGCTAGTGTCGCTCTCACTTTTCAATGCAATTTCAATTTTTCTTTATGTCTATTTTACACTGACACTTGTTAAATACGCTGACGTCCGATATAGTTATATAGATCTAATCTTGAAGATAAGAAAGTGAATTCTGTATTGTGCATTGATATGTATTTAATTTATCTCTGCAGCGGAAACAGGCGAAATGTTGCTGACCTTAACAAGTTAATTAGTTTTAGCGGGTTTATTTAACTGTCGATATGGCTTTGCGTGAACATTTTTCAAAGTATTCCAATACTTTAGAAGCTCACGTAATTATTTCGTAACAGTTACTTGTAAGTTTAGAAGTTTAGAGTGTATTTATGTCGATTTTACTTATGAATAGAAAATATTAATATTTACAGTATCAAATAGGATTTTGAATTATTTTTAATTAATGTATCTTTAGAAAATTAAAAAAGCTCATTTTTACATTTTATTTGATAATTTCGTCATACTTACTACTAAGTTTAACGTTATAAAATTTAAAATCTTGTCAGTACACGAATCTCAAAGGTTTATTATAAGCCGAACGCATAAAATTTATTGCAAATTAACCGATTTCATATTCGCATATTGATACGCGTATATGCATATATAATTTTCCACTGGTATAGAAGCAAGAATACATTTTTACGACGTGCAGGCAATCGAAGCACAACGCTTTGAAAGATTCGACTACGAGTACAGGTATTACGTTCGCTTGGGTCAATCGACCGTTTCGAAGGTAAAAAATCGCAAAAAATGTATATTCCTCGATAAAAATTGTGTCTCGATGATAAAGTGAGAGCGCAAAAGGGAAAGTAATGCTTTTTTCACACCGATACTGCGACGCGCATTGCTTTGCTATAGATTCACAATATATCGTGACGGTTCGATGTGGAAAACTCGTTGAGTATACAAAATATTATCATATTCAGTATAACTATTGACATATTAAATTTTATTTATAATTGAACAAAATGAATGTTATCCGACTGTAAAATACTATATAGCTCGTCAGACTTAGGGCTACTCACACACAAGATGCTTCGAAGTACCGCAAAATAAAGCGAATCGAATACTCGAATATGGACAATTGGCTATATTTTCATAAAGAAAGGCCAAAAGTACCGAAGACTCCTCCAAAAGAGAACGATTCATCACTCGAGATGAAAAGAAAAAGCTGCATCGTCGGTGCACACTGTGCGTGAAACGCGCGATTACAGGTGCACCCTCAAGTCCTCTCGAGGAGCGAGAGCAGCAACTCCACTATTGCAAAATCGAATACACGCGATGGCACAAAAATCAATTCGAGCACACACAAGTACCAAAAGTTTCGCACATCATCACCCCGACACACCTGCAGCAGGCAATAAGATGAAACGCACATAGCAAAACCCAATCGACGCACGTTTGTGTGCACAAGACGAGACAATTCTCACCAAAGGCACGAGATCCCAGACTGCACACGCACACCACACACACACACACACACACACACACACAGTAGATAAGGATGGACTTACCAGTTTGACGGCTTTGGTGAGCTCCTGCAGGATCCTCCCCTTGGAGAGGACTTTGTCCGTGCAGAGCTCCATGTCGACATCCTGTCCCGGCATCGTACTGTCCTCGCTCAGGCCCACATGATCGATCGGCACCTCGAATAACTTCGTCCTCCGATCACCGTTCTGGCACTCGACTACACCGACCTGCTCGACAACGCCGCCGTGATGCACGACCAGCTGCTGCTGCCGCTGCTGCTGCCGCTGCTGCTGCGACGGCGCGAACTCCTTCCCTTCGTGGCGCCGCGCCGCTACTACTACGTCCTCCTCGCACATCAGCCGCATCGATCCTGCCGCGGTTCTCTGCTATTGGCCCTACGTATAACCGGTATAACCTACGGCTCTCTCGCCTGTACTGCGCAACTTTCGACCGGTGTGACGCGGGAAAATTCGAATGACCGCGCGCGAGCTTCTTTTTTCTTTTCGTTTAGTTCTGTGTAGGACACGCGGAACTCGCTGCGGAGGTTGATTTTTGATCAATTCGATATCGGCATTTTGTTCCCTAGATCGAGTTTCGGTCGTTGGACTTGGAACATTGGAGATAGGTAGAGAGAGAGAGAGAGAGTGTGTTTTTGAAAAGAGTCGAAGTCGATGCTCCGCGGCTGCGAGGTGCAGTAGTGCAGGATGCGCGACTCGAGCGAGTGTGTCCAAGTGAACTGCGGTGAGGTATGCCGGTCGCCGCGGGAGTACAGCATCGGTTGCCACCGATATACGCGTCCGCTCGCCAACTGCAGAGCCAACAGTTTTTGCCGGTTCTATACATACACGCGCGCGCGCCTCGGGAGATAGCGATAATATAATTATGGCTCTGGACCGAGAGAGAGAGAGAGAGAGAGAGAGAGAGAGAGAGAGAGAGAGAGAGAGACAGAGAGAGAATCACTGCTGCTACTATACGCAGTGCAGCTTGCGAAATAACAGATCGGAACTGGCCGCTTATGTTCGATCGCGGAGGAGGGAGAATATGGTATATATGTGCTGATTTAGCACTCGAGCTTTTGCAGAACCGAGAGGTCAGATTATGCATGCGCGAGTGGAGGAATCCGTGTAGGATATAAGTATATTGCCTTTTTTATGATGGTGAGAGAGAGAGAGAGAGAGAGAGAGAGAGAGAGAGAGATTTGTGCAAGTTATAAGGGAAGAGACTCGGCTTATCGGAGCTTCTCCTCGCGCGTAGGCAAGGGGACAACGAAGAGGATGGCCCGCGTCTGGACAAAACAATGTCGGCTAGACCGGCTTTCTCGTCAATTGATTTCATTTTGGTTTTTTATGCGAATATTTAATATCGATGTTATTTAATGGTTGATGGACGCGTTGTATCATTTTTATATATACGTAACCGGTTTAATGCGTCTCTTTTTACACAGATTTGCATGGTATCAATGTCACGGTAACCCTTGCTTAAAATAGAATCCGAGCTTTTCGATACACGTGCAGTGGATATCGCTTTAGCGCAGTGAAAAAAAAACTGAATATTTGTATAAAAATGGTTATCTGAAGAATGTATAGCATTTTAAATTTGGAATTTTTTAGAGGCAGAACTAGATTTATTAGATGGTGCGATAGAAATGCAATTACCTTATATTAATTCGGTGTAAAGTTTAAGCGGAACTCTGATATTAGTCTGAGACTCAGAGATAACTTTTTTGCACATCATCAAGTTTTGTAAAAAAAAAACGTATGTATTCAGATTAAATGAAATTTCGTCACATTCGACGAATTCCGATTTAAAGATTAATGTAGTTTCGCTGAATATTCATTAAGCATTTTGCATTGTACAACGTGAATTATAATTGTTCACAAATAATAACAGAATTTGCCGATCTGTCTTTACTCGTGTGATTTTGGAAATGTACAGTATTTGCAAAATAAGGATCTACACTAAAATAAGAAGGTTTCGACTGAATTTTTTTATTTTTCAAAACAGTAGTAGAAAAAACCTGAATTCACCTAAAATAGCTTACGTTCAAATACGTGTTTGGGATTCAAAATCATATTTTATAAAATATATCTAAAAATATACAAGTATGCATTTAATTTTCTTATAATAACAATATAATTCGAGTTTTCAGAATTGTTTACTGTTTACAGAAAATTGATTGTCATCTTAGTGTTACAACTTATGAAAGATGTTTTCGCTGGAATCAAAGTAAGTATTATTTGAAAATATCTATAAATAATTGTTAATAATTGGACGAATCCTTCAGACATATTTGAAAATAATAAGCTAAACATGTTCATACGTGATAATTAGGTATGAACCATTATAGGTATATATATATATACGTGGTTCTGATTATTGAACATAATTTGTTGCTAGAGATACAAAAACGGTTTGTATTCTGCGTTTTGAATGCGTTAAACAAAACTTCATTTAGGTAAATTCAAACAAATCAATAGTACTATTTCGAACCATGGGCGTAAAAATTTACACTCACATGTGATCGCTGAGGCTGGCGAGGGCTGACGAAGTCGGCTCGAGTTATCTGGAAAGCAAACACACATAAGGGTACAAAGTTTTATGCCCGAGGTGAGTACGTTATTTTTGAATAAGCCGAAGGCTTGAAATTGCATTTTTCAAAATTGGCGCAAGGCGTAAAATGTGACTGTTCACACACCCACTGCATCGAAAAAATATTTTTAGCCCATCGTATACTTACTTTCCTTTTATTTTGCACTTCTACTGAACATAGAAGCTCCGTAAACGTCGATAATTTCAAAGATAACACTTTAAAATCGTCGAATGCATTATAAAACCGGTTTGTTTTGCAATTCTCCGTGAAAGAGAGCAAGTTGTCTCTCGAGAAACTCGATAAATAAATCAATATGATAAAGCAAACACGCCTCCAAGGAAAATTGCAACTCGACCGATGATGATGTTCATCGTGCATAATACTTAAAAGTCGAAAATACGTCCGAAAGTCTTATCTCAGCCAACGCGGCGTCTACTAGGATTGTAGGCGGCATGAGTGGAAGCACGTCCGACTATTCGGCGCTTTTACAATGTACATGTACATATACAATGGGCAAGTGTTTCACGACACATGATATCGGCTGTTTTTATACGCGAATTTCACGGAGAGAGCGAGAAAGAGGATTAAGATGTGCTTGTGATAAGAAGTGCAGGGTCATCTGACCTCTGTTAACAATGTTGCGGCTATCGCGGGCCGCTCTTTTATCTTCGCTAAGTTTGCCCGTTATACACGAGGTCGCGTAAGCGCGATTGACCAATTAGGCGCAAGATGTTTGGATGTGAACGATGCGAAATCTGGTTTAGGGCTGGTTTAGCGAGTATAATCGTTTTGAATTAGCGGGTTTTCGCGCCTTACCAGTTGCCAGCCGAACCGCCCGAACCGCTAGTTTGTACCTTCTGTGGTTTGAGGATCTTTGGTTAGATGGCTCCACGATATACTTTTATATCTGGCGCATAGAAAAGCGGCCGACCGGCGACGAGAAATGGTTTATAAAATTTATATTTATACGGTTATATGACAATCGTTTGACAAACTGCAGTGTAGATCCAATTACTATGGATAGCGATTAACAAAAATTGAGTCAATTTTTAATACAATTCTTGTTATTCTATTCGGTAATTATTCTTACACTATTTCGCGTTAGGATATTTTATTATAATAGGTAACTTTTTTTTCGGGTCTCGGAAAGAATCGAACGGAGTCCAAAATTTATTTAATCGTTTATTATGATTAGGATAGGGCCAGCTGATTCATGAGAAATATGAAAGTATATAGCCTTGTAAAAGATTTTAAAGTTGCAGTGTGCAACTTGCAAGATTTGAAGTCAAGAAGGATGTTCTTCAGGTGTTGGCTGGGAATGCAAGCATAGAACATTTTAGTCTGTCCATCTTAATTATGGACTAAAGGATGTGTGCTAGCGTCGGAAAGATTCCTAACTTACCAATTTTGTCATTTAACGAAATTTACGAAATATGTAAACTCTCTGACAGTACCAGATGACGATGTCTTTAAGTCACTTTAGAATCTTCACATGGATTCCAAAGTTCAATTTATAAAGTAATCTATAATATTCCTAGATCGGTATAAAGTTCAGCTGGAAATAAAGTTGCAAAGCTACATTAGTTTTTCAACAATGATGTGGTAGCTATATATATGACAACGGAGAAGTACAGAGGAAAGGAAACAGTCCAGTAAGCCTGCAATTTAAGTTCATCAATCCCATCGACAAACTGAATGCTATTATTGTGCAATGATTATTGCAGAACCTTAGTAACTTATATTTAGCACCATAGTTTCAGCAAATTTAGTGTATCTTTTAATACTGTAAATAATAGCTAATTATAACAAGCAATTCGATCATGATTGAATAACACTAAAATATGTTTTCAAACTTAATAAGGTGTGTCGTTTAATTACAGGTCAACACAAGTGGCGGTCAATAAACTTACCCGTATGCTCTTCGATTTATATGTTGTTGACACTTTGATTAAAATTTCAAAAATGACAAAATTTTCCAAAGTCACAGATAAAGACCCTGTAGTCTTAACAACACGTCGATCGGACCTAATTCAACTCGCTATCAATCCACTAATTACATTGGATAAACAAGTTATTCGCTCTTCTCGCGCTAACAAAAATAATTTCATCTCGTTCAAGAGAAAACATATATATTTTTACACTGTTTACTATAATTGCACTTCAATATCGAAAGTCGAATGATTCTCCGCTATCACTCGTCCCTTCCACACTCGCGAGATATATTATACTTTTACCAAGGCACATGCATTTATACGCAAAAATAATGCATATATCGATCGAGTCTATACATACAGTGTATTTTATATGGAGGGGAAAAAAAAGAGAGAAATCCTCTTTGCATAGTAACAAGCTTATCAGTAGGACCGATAGCGCCTTGTTTGTCAATTAACGGCCGCCATTATGTAATTTATAGAGATTTATGAGCTTACGAGAGTTGGAGGGAGAGAGAAGCGCGGGTGTGACCCGCAATGAAAACGTGTTGACGCGAGTGTTGCGCGCGGCTGTCGTTTATACAGAGAAAACACCAAGTGTGATTTAATTAAGAATCCTTATTCTTCGGGCACTTGTGCTTCTGCTGCTGCTGCTGTTGCTGCTGGCTTCTCGTGTCTTCATATACACAATTATTCATTAATCTTCTTATGCGATGGTGGCAGAGCATCGGTTCGTGCGTGTTTGGCTCGATAAAATGCATACGCCGAGAGAAAATACACGGCTAAATATATAACTGGATATGTGGGAGATGCGGATTGGAAAGCTGATCGCGTAAACAATTATTGGAATAAAATGAGCATTTTTAAAAAGATTTATTATTCAAATATGTATACATTTACTGTTAAATGAAGGGATTGCGTGTCGGTTCAGAATAAGATGTTACATACACTGTATATGCGGGAGTGTAGAAAAAATACTCGACAAAAAATGACTCGCCCGACTATGAAATTTATTAAATAAGATTATCGCATATATTCTCGAATTCTAGCTGTAAATATTTTTTTCTTTTTCTCCTTATATACGAGCCTTATGTGCTACAGTTGTATATGTGGATGATACATGTGTTGATACTTTGCGTGCATCCTAACAAAAAAAGTTAAATTATGTCGGTACCTTTATATTTTTACAAACATACTCTGTTTTCGCAATTTACTTTCGTACTTTCCAATATTTCATGTAGCTAAACCAATAATCATTGGAATAAAGATATCTATATGATAATAAGATTTATTTGAATATTAATACAAATGTAACACCATAAATATTATAATTTACTTCAGTGATTGGCAAGTCAAATCAAATATACTTTCCAGCTTTTCTTCATTAAAAATAACTTTGTTCTTTATTTCGATTTAATCTTAAAATAAGTACTTGCAAATGTATAATAAAATTCGAAATTTAATAGGCGAATGCTCGGAATATAAGCAAAGCTTTTACCTCAAATTGCACGAAAGCACTGATTTCAAAGTATTTATAGGACAAGCTTTACCTCCTGAGTAAAATTGGATGCTACAGAATCATAAATGAAGACTTAATTATCTCTTTCATTAAATATAATACTTGTTTATTAATAGAAGTGCTTCAAAGTTACGTCATCTCAATATTTATTTACTTTAAAAATAACACGATATAAATGTGAAACTCCTCGACAAATTTAAATAATTTAAAGTTTCTATGGATTTAAAATTTACTGAAATATATAGTGACACAGTTGGAAATTCGATTAGTTTTAAACAGCAATTTTATGTTTAATTCAAATTAGACCCAAAACAAAAACTCACGGTTCCTATAAAAGCAATTGTAAGCAAAACTTATAATTATGAATTTCACACAAAATTTGCGTAGAAAGAACAAAACTTAAAAATGTTGCGGATACTGAAATAAATTAAAGCGACTTTTTTTTATCGTATAAATTCATTTTTTAACTATTTTACTCTTATTAAAGCCGTAATTTTCCCTGCGATGTTTACCGAGACCAATAAACATTATTTTTGGTATTCACGGCAAAAACAATTTTTAAAAGCCGCTCATTTTCCAATCTGTTTATGTCACGGACTCGTCGTTCGTCAAACATCCAGTATAAAGGAGAGAGATTTCATAAACAAAATCAAAAGAGTCTTCATTCTTTTCCATAATTCACTTCAAAGAAAGTTCCATTGAAGCTTTAATAAAAAAAAGAGAAAAGAGTACCTATACCCTGCCGTTTATTTAAAATACAAGTATTTATTCAAGACCACAATATCAGTATTTGATTAAAAATATATAACATTAATAATGAACAAGAAAACGTGACTGTGCGTGAGTCGAACCATCATGGAGTGAATAAGTCATCTATCCATTGCTTTGTCAGGGCAGAATTTTCATTGGATTTAACCTAGAAATAAAAATATTTAATAATATTACCGACGATGAAATACAATTAGGTAAATTTGGGTTATAGTAAAGGGTATAGCCGGATAAGAATGGTCAATCTGCCCCAGAGCGCTTTTTATATTTTATATATACCATTCTAAAGTATATACAAAAAAAGTTTCTGAGCCAAATTTTTAGTTCCCTAGGTATTTTTTGGGGGTCTCTAGCCTAAAAAACCACTAGATTACACTTTATTTTTTCCTGCTCGCTGTATTACTTCAAAAAATCTGAAAAAATTCATAACAGTCGGCTTTTAGGTTGCAACCAATCTTGAATTTTTTCAGGTTTTTCGGCGTCATAGGGCGCCTACCAAAAACCTTTTTTGTATATACTTTAGAATGGTATATATAAAATATAAAAAGCGCTCTGGGGCATATTGACCATTCTTATCCGGCTATACCCTTTGTTTAGAAATATAATTTTACTAAAAGCTGTATCGACTCGATAGACCATTGTATGTAATTAAAAATCTAAATCTTACAGATGCTTATTATGAGATCTGGACATTAGTCGACTTTGAGCTAATCCATATATGTATATTGCAAAACCAATAAATAAAAGTTATTTTACGATACTCAAATATATACAGCTTGATTTATATATATATATATATATATATTAATATTTTATACATACATAAAATGCTGTAAAATAGCTTTACACGCATCAATGATCTGGAACTCTTCTGATGGACCATGTAGTAAGCCTCTTAATGATTGGTCAGCTGCGTAAATAGAGTGTTTCCAAAATATATTGGGTGTGATGGGAATCGTAGTACTATGAAACGGTTCTGATTCACAACCCTTGTATTCTAATTTACAATCATAGTAAACGAGTGCCAATTGATTTGACAATTCTACCTCCAGGCACTTTTCAGTAGAACTTTTGAATTCTACCACGGGCTCCTTGTACACATTATACCCGTCAGAAAAGTACCATGGTGTTTCAAACTCTATTGGTTCACTTCTTAAAATACTAGGCCTTTCGGCTAGTAACTTTCGACACACAATTGAAGCAATGGAAGGACGTAAGACCGTCTGTAAGACCGTATGTTTAAAATGGCTTTGAGGTGGTTTGTAGGCTTCATGAATTAGATCCCAGGCGATGATTACCGCAACGATCTTAGTCAGCTCTTCGAACTCTTCCATATGTATATTGCTTTTCAAATGAAACGTTCCTTTGCATTTCCAAAAAGTAGCCACTCGCTTTTTAGCAATTTTTACCATTGGAGATACTATTTCATTACTGGACATGCTTGATTGCTAACCCCAATTGACAATTTTGTTTCTAACCAATAACAGAAATGTTTGAAGCTGTTTTTATAGTTAATAATGATAAACTATTTCTATACTTTAATACGCTGATTTTTAATTACAATTTATAGTATTTTTTTCAATGAGTAAAAAAGATTGTTAAGAATAAACTTATAGTTGAAGTGCGTATTTTCTAAGTTTAGTGGTATTCACGATTATTTTACAAAAATAATTCTAGCTAGAGCTAGAAAGTAGGAGCACTCTTAAGTACTTCGACTCGACGTCTGAGGCGTCCGGTTGTCTGGCGATCGTCATTTGTTCAATTCGATAACATGAAGTTGCAACGAATATCTACGTAGTTAGACATACCTATAACGCATCTGCGCATCGAGTATCTTTCAGGCTAAAATCATCAAAAAAATAAAATGATGTCCATTTTTCCATCTATCCTTTTATTTATACATCCATTTACAGTTTACTCAAAAACAATCGAATATCTCAATTTATGGATCTAAGATGTTTTTGCTCGTCGAACTTTTCGACAATATGAAAATAGGAGAGTTTGGATTTTTTACTGTCGGCATAAGAAAACACACATTTTTTCCTGAAATTACATTGTTTTTTATTTCACGATAAATATATCCGTTTGTCATCTACAATCATATTTACTTTCCAAGTAAAGACCAGTTTTCTACCATCGTCCAGACAACTATCATTTAGAAAACAAAAAAAAAATACATCAACATCATATCCATTGTCTTCAAGCTCTTGAAACTCGTTTACAATTTGCGTTCATCGATAAAATATCCGTATAGAAGGAAAAATGCCAGAGATAACGGAGCGAATCTTCTTTTATTTTTCGACAGCGCATACGCCGCAGCAGAAGGACAATAACGTCAAATCAAATCTGGGGCTGGCTGATCTTTGTTGTTGGGCTCGACGGTCGCGTCTGCGTGGGCGCGTGATCCCCGAGTCTCGGCGAGAGATTGTTGCGTACGTGCGCCATCGACGCGCCCCTTCGGAACTTTTGTTTGGGCGACAGCCTTTGTGGATGGCTCATCTCTAGGCTGTTGGGCTCGATGGGTTTCGACTGCTGCTGCTGTGGCTTCTCGCCAGAGGAAGGCTTATCTCCCACGATCGCGATTTTAGTCTCTTGGCTGTTACATTCTTCAGAGTTCCTGTGCGCCCCAGGTTGCTTGATTAGATTAATAATTATGCATAGATACGTGGTTGACTGTGTATAGCTTTGTGGACTCTTGTGTTGCGCTGCATTGGTATCGAGTGGTGATTGTCTTTAGCGTCTTTCATGTAAATTTGTTACCAAGAGTGAATTATTTTGTGGGATAGGGGAAAGAGAGGTGAAATGAAGGGAATCGTTTGATGGAGGAATACTTATAAATTCATGGAGAAGATTAGGTGAGGAATATCGTATACGAAAATAAGGGTTTCTTGTCTCGTATGCCCATCACAAAGACGCCAATAAACCTTTTCTTTACACACTACGGTACATTTACTTGTAGACAAAAGTAATAAAATTTTCTAGAGGAATAAAAAATTGGCATTCGCCTGGCAATAAAAAGATGCACTTTGGTTTATGAGCGGCGTCTTTGTCCATATCATCCTAATCGGGGATTCTTATACTAAAATAGTAAAGATTCGACCCTCGACAGCGATGTAAATCTTTGTATTCTAAATATTTAAAGAAAGTATTGTCTTTGTTCTTTTCGTTCTTCAATAAAAGCAAATACCATATTGTGGATAATGTTTATAAAGTAACTCGACACTGAAAATGCTTTTTTGAATAATAACGTGAATTTGAATTATGTCCTCGAACAACATAAATTACAATCAAGGTTCAGCGCACCTCCGAGAGTGTTTTTTTATTAGCCGGCATTTTTTTTATTAAAATTCTGAAGAAAATATGGAAAGTAAAAGACTACTATATATATTTGCTTAAATACGAATTTCAGTGAATATACAAACATCAAATGAAGTAGTACAAATTTGTATGTACAGGTTTGGTAAGTTTAATCATGGAATGATTATACTAAAATTTAGAATAATGTAAATATAAACATTATTTCAAGTACCATAAACAGTATATTTTACCTTTGATTTTTTTGTACTTTTAGAAGAGCTTTCTTTACCAGAATTAATTCCTTCTGCGTCAATCGTAGTTCGTCCCTTTTTTCCTGAAACAATGTATTTCAAAGTTAGAAAATCAATATTGTAAGGTTTAGATGAAAAACATAAGCTTACAAAATTTTGAGAATCAGCAAAATCCTAATTTTAATACTAGTTATAACTTTCTCAATAATTCTTGATAGCAGTGATGTTGATTAATTATATTAATTTGGGTAAATGAACTTCCGCCGATATGCAAATTAACGAGAATATCTTAATTCCGATAGTAGGTGTCCGATATTCTATGCAAATACAATAACCGTTCATTCTGATTTAACTCAAGAATCAATTATAATTAACTTTATCTACCGTATAAATCATATTAATTGTTAAATTTATCGCCGCCACTCGCCGTAACTAACGATGTGGAAATCTTGCGGTCGATTTTTGCCACATTTATCGTTATTCCTTCCTTGTACCTACAAAACACTCTCATCAATTTCAACAACAAATTACTTTTACAAACGCGATACTCTCCTCTCGGTAAACAAACTCAACCTACGTAATCTCTTCCGCCGAATTCTCATTGTACAAAAAACACAGAAAACAGGAGTAGGCGCGCGCACAGTTTTGCAAAATCTGGTATAAGAAATAAGGTGCAGAAGTGTATTATGCTGGTGGGTTGGATTGAAAAATACCGCTAATTTCTGGACGAGGGTCTGCGTCTCGTTGTAGCGCGATTCGGACAGTTGACGAGTGGTGATTAATTCGACCGAGAGTCGGACCAAATGTTCCCTATAATTCTGCTCCCGCTCGACCGCCTGGTCCCACATCTCCTCCTTCGACTTGACCGCATTACGCAGTAGCCTCATGTCGCTTTCTAAGCTCTCCAGTTCAGATCTGTTGCATCAATTACATATGGGCAGCTCGTGGGTGGAATCAATTTTTTTTTATGGGTCATTTATAATTCATGGTGGATTTTGTAAAGCGCGGGCTTGGTGATTAGTTTTAAAAATTTATACCTATCAGGCTTGCAGTCAGTTGTAAATTACTTGATATTTTATTCGAATCTGCGCTATAAACGGTTTTATTCATAGGGAACGGCTTTGCAAATAGAATCATGGCTATAGTTTTGTCGTCATCTTTGAAATTGAAAATGAATAGTAAAATTAATTGTACTTGGCAAACGGAATTACAAAGTATATTTATGAAGCGAAAACAGTTTGCTCAAATTAAACGCTTTGATAATCATGGAAATTGAATTGATGGTTTGTTATTCGACTATACAATTAAAACAAATTTAGAAGCACCAAAAAAATGCAAGTTCCACGCGTATAACGCCAAGAAAGGTGCACGCTAATTACTTAAATTATACATTTCATAATTGCGCTTCACACTATACTCCAGCCCCGCACAACAACTCTATAGCATACTATATTACTACCCTATAATAAATTACTGAATAAAACATCTCGAACGTAAATTCGCACGTACACTCGCGTTACAGATCGCGAGACGAGTTTCCACGGCCTGATCCAGACCAAAAATATATCCTCCCGTATAGAGGACCCCCTTCCCTCCCATAAATCTCGAGCTCGTCTCTCGCGCAGCGGGTTGCGTCAGAAGCAGCAGCAGCGCAGCAGCAGCAGAAAGAAAAGGGGAAGAAGCGGAGAAAAGCCGGAGAGCGCAAAGAGAGTCTATCTCGACGCGCTCGGCAACAACCCACTTGCTGATGCAGACGAGATCACTGTTCTGCGCTGCATCCTCGCATTCGGCGCTCGAGTGTTGCCGCACATGGAACTCCAGCTGGAGCATCGTCTGTACAGCGCAATCGTACCTCCTTGGATTCTCCGTCGATGTCGAGACCTCCGACTGTCCGCTTGTCATCGTGTTGATTCCGCGTTGCAGTTTCTTGAACGGGAACAAAAAAAATGTATCAAGTGTGATGCGAGGGGAGGGAGATGATGACGCGCGGTTGGAAGAATCCGGAATGTTCGGTGTATCGCGTCGGTATACACACGCATATATATATATATATATATATATAAGAAACTCGCTCTCTTTCTCTCGGATGAACTCCCGCGGGGATTCGCGCGATTATAAGAGGAGAAGGAGGAGGGGTTCGAAGATCCGAATGATCGTTTCTCGCGAGGCCATTTATCAGGAATTCTTTTATTCGAGTGAAATTGCCGCGCGGGACGATGATGCCTGTGTGCGTCGGCGCTCGAATCTGCCGCGGCAAGAGAATTTTGTGGCCTGTTTAGATGCCGTAGACGCCGCCAAGAGAGAAACAGAGAGAGAGAGGGTATCAAAGCTTAGCAGGCGGCCGATTTGTTAAGCGCGCGCTGAGGGAGAGCCGAGCACGCGGCTTTTCGGGGGGGTATATATATAGGGAGATAGCCACATTGAAAAAGGTCGACGTAAAGTGTAATTTATGAAATTCGCTTCGTCTTGTGGTGCGGCGTGGCATTGAGCGGGGAAATCGCGAGATGATCTTGGAAAAAGGTATTATTTCGAGGGCCTGGAGGGTCGTTTGAGATTTGCGCGGAACAAGTGGGAAAAAGTAATGAATTTTTTTTTATCGGGACAGTGGACAGATCGTTTGGTTTTGAATTGGTTTTGGGTTATTAATTTTGACCTATCGCTGTTCCGATGATTGAGATCAAATGTTCGCGTAATTATTATATCCAAGCTTATAGTTTCAAGTAAAGAGTGTATGAAGCATTTTTTAGCGACATTGAAATGGTATATATATGCATGGCATTCGTGCTTTTTTAAGAATTCGTTGGCTACGATTTTTCCGAGGTTTGCATTGTAGCGTTGAAAACAATTTTACGCGTTGTTGCATTTGGATAAAGTGAAATTCTGATGCATGGGTTTCGACGCAACTTTTTCGGATTGATAGCGTATATATCCCCCCTCTCAAGAGAATGCAAAATTAAATCTGACGCAGCGACAAGCAAAAGATTGAATCAGATATTCCATTGTTGACTTCAAAAGTTGAAGAATTTTTATTTTACTACGTCTATCTTGTTTGTAGTCGTTGATTTAAAATACAATATGTGTGAAAATACATGAATCTTAAATAAATATTTTGATGAATTTAACTTTTTACTGGTTCTTTAGTAAATATAAATAACAATATATAGATAGCATGTTGTATAGATATAATTGAATGTTATTTTAAATAAAATGAAAAATGTTATCTTCTACAATAAATTCCAGATATGTTTTTGTGCCTTTTCGGTAAGTAATGGAAACCTTGTCAAAAAGTTCGCTTCTTAGTGTCCAAATGAAAGGCGAGTTGAGTGGTTGTAGGAAAGCAGAAGAGCATAGAAATAGGTAGAGTCGAATTCTATGTGGAATCCCGCTACACAGCTTTGGGTTTACTTGGAAGTCATAGAAAAGTGATTCATGTGTTCAGTATTGATATCCACTACTTTTTTATATAACAGTCAGTTAATGGGTAAAATATTGTGAATTTTACGTAACACATAATACTTTAATTTATTTTAAGCTGTTAATTAGGCAATTTTAATGTATAAACTTTAATGCATATTTAAAAAAACAAGCGTTGGGTAAGTAGTGCATTTTTTATCTTTCACATTAGATTTACAAAACAAAAGTCGATACTTGTTTAAAAAACGAAACATTGACTTCAATAATAAACGCAACTATTTCTGAACTAAATTAGTCATTGTGATATAATTGTCTCAAATTACACAAAGCCTTGATTAAAAATGGTGACTTTAGAGTTAATTGGAACGAAATTTTCGCTTGAAAATTGTTCGTTTGAAATTTCGCACATATTACGAGCTGCGCCTGTAAGCTAAACACAGCTAGTATTTGCAATCTAAAAACTTTGTTTTTCCTCATATATAATTACCTAACTCGTTATTACTTTTTGAAGTTCCGGCAATACGGAATTTAAATAGAGTCTAGAATATTTAAATGTTTTTTCTTTTTTTCTATAAATTACTAAAATTGCGTAAAAATGGACAGTGATTCGTTTAAAAACAACAAAAAATTGCCAAGGTCCTCGAAAAGGCAGGCATAAGTGGTCGAAGGTAGAAATGAAAGGCGGTGTTGTAAAAATGGATCGACTCACCGTGTCGGAATGCCTCTGCCCCGGCGTCTGTTCGCGTTCACGTTTCTCCCTGAGGAGGGCATCCTCGAGCGCCGCAGCTTTGTCCTCTAGTTCCCGATTTCGCGTAGCGATCCTCGCCAATCTGTACCATACGATAACCAGAGAGATTGATTTTTTTAGAGAAACGATTTATCGCTTTATTTGCTTTCTCCCTTAGTTTTCTTTTGGCATCCGGAAATAGATATCATTTTTTGTTTCGCTGAGAGGCTCCCGGTATAAACGTGATACGATTTTAAATTGGTATCCGGAGGTATCCGGGGCTTCGAAGATTACAAATGAAAACGTAACAGAAATATTGGTTTTTTTTTAACGTAAGTGTTGTTGCAGTATTTTGGGTGATAATGAATTTGTAAGGGAATTTTTTATCGGAGCGAGGCTTGGTTTTATTTTATATATTCTTATTATTGATTTTGAAAATGTCAAGATACCGCGGATATTTTTTTTGTTATTACGTATAGCTTATCGTGTAAGCTTTGTGAGTTTTAAATTGATATATCTTTTTCAATAACCGACTCGACCTGTATGAACTTTATGTATTTTTACGGAAAGCATTTTTCTTAGAAGTAATACTCTGTATGTATCTATCGGATTTACAGTTTACTGTTATTACGAATTTCTCGTTAATTTAAAATCAAAACTCTGAAAAGTGATAAAGTTTTTAGGATTACTAAATTTTTATCCACGTGAACGCTGTCGTCATTCCTTATTTCATAAAGTCTTTTTATTTGTTTTAATAACATAAGAAGCAAGCAAGTAACCTCACTGATTGTTCAAATCCATATTTTCCGATGCGACGTTCTGCTGTTGCTCTTGCATCTTTGTGATTTTACCTTCCAAGTACTTTGTGTAATACGGCGAGTCATTTTTACATCTGCCCAGCTGCGCCATTAGATCTGTCTTACCTACAAAATACTCACAATTAGTAGTAGTACCTTATAATTAATGTTTAAAAGATATTTTTAAACTAGTTATACATGTTATCATATATGCACTATACTCAAAGGAAGGAACATAGAATAATTGTTGGCTTTCCGCAAGAATATTATTAAATATCTATACTAGAATCCGTATTGTACCTTTCATATTGTACCTTTTCCAATATTCTAAAGTAAAAATTTCTATTCTCATTGATCTATATTCTATTGAATTCCTCTATTGAATTTTTATTGTTACCTGGATACCAGTAAAACAATATTTGGCGCACATCAAAGAGAGTCGCGTTTTTAATAAATGTCGTATGTGCAATAGTATAAACCAGAAAATTCGAGAGCGCGAGCTTGCAGAATATTTACGTCTCATACAAAGTAAGCAACAGCGTAAAATCCCTGCTTTCGTGAAAGCGACTGCCAATTGTGACCTAAAACTTCCACACGCTCACATTTCCTCGCGCTTTTCGTTAAAGATGCTTACTCCGTTGGCGCGTGCGATAATGCATTTTTGACGCGTGTCAATTACCCTCCGCAGCTGCATATATTCGACAATGACTCGCGCAGCTTCTATATGCACCTCGGACACAAAAGTTCCGTGTTGCATATTTTATTCTCTCGTTTGAGAATCGCGAAAGTCGACGGCTGGAGTTTAACTTATTCGTGAGAAAATGTTTCTTATACCTTTGAGAGCTCCTTTGGGCTTTTACCACTTTCGCAATAACGACCTTTTTAAATCGTCCTAAATGAGATTTTTCTTCAATTCTCGCGTTAACTATTACGAAGTCAGATTTTTCGGTAGAATTGCTTTGGGGAGAACTCAATTTTACACTCCTAGATGAACTTCGAAATATGGGTTACAGATTTTAATAACAAACTTCTAATTGACTTTCTATTATATTTGTTTTTAATTCGAGTAATTTCTCTCATTTTTATAAATTAATTATGATATGGAAACAGAGTTTTCTTCTCTCGATGAAAATATCATTAACGACACATTTACTTGCAAATTCAATTAACGTTGAAACTTCGCGAAGTGTCGTTATTTGCATGTATACATTATTAAAAATGTTGTATGCAATCTGAATGCACTGAGCTTTTATGCAGACTTAAAATCATAATAAATAACTTCTGACATTGTATTACGTATAAAAAAAAACATGTGAACGTGCAGAGTCGGCATATACGGGATAATTAATCAAGACACAGTTTTTGATCATTTTCTCATAGCATTTTTAATATGGTACATTTCATTTATGATTATCATTAGCTTGACTTATGATATCTATTTTGTATTGATTCTTTGAAACTTTTTACTTTATACAATACTAAACCTTGATCAAAAATTGGTTCCTCTTCTGATCAATAGCTGCTCCCACGTATCTAAATGTCATGATTAAAAAGTGGTGCCTAACCTATCTTTGAAAGATGAAATCTTAATGTACTTAAAAACTTAAAGTAAAGTGAGATTCAAACTGTTCTTTCATTTCAATCTAGACATAAACATATTACGATGTGTTCTTAATTGATTAAAAACTGGGTCCGTTTCATTCGGTCGATTTATGTTGAGACGCGTATTAAACGCGATATCTTACGGGGTCCACACATGAAAAATACGCAACCACTGCAAACTTGTTTACGGTTTTATCGCGCCTCTCGCGCGAGATTTCTCCTTTATCAATTTCGTAAAAAAAGAAAAAAATAATATTTATCAACCGTCGCTCGCTTTAAGTTTTCCATGCTCCCCGACTGCGCGCACAGGCGGGGAACCGTATACAATTGCAATCTTTGAATCTCAGCGGAAATTCACCATTGGCAAAAGTTTTCGGGAGAAGGCTTTTTCAACTCCCCCAACGTCCCTTGGCTACATTCAACGGGTACATTACAGGGTCGGTCAACCTTTGCAGCTGTCCCAATCTTATCTCAGTCCAGAACTGATAAGAATAATAATAATATGTACGTATATAAAAACTAACCTATATCGAGGGCTCGAGGACTGTAGAAGGAATTGGACTCGGTCTGGAGTCGGGGAACCTTGACAAGACCGGGCGGATAATTGCGAGGCGGCGACACGGCTCCTTGCGACAAACTATTCGCCCGATGGCTGCTCCCTGCATTGCTTCGTGGCATCTTCTCCTTAGTAGCAGCACCCGTATCTAAATAATTCCCATGAAAATTTCCTCCCAATAACGCGTCGGCCCGTTATCGGGGAAAACGGACTTCTCCTCGGCCAACTTTTCGCATGGAGGCGGGCGCGGGTAAAGAAAGGAGAACCTCCTCTCGGCGCGGCGAGAAGTAGCCTCGACTTTTTTTCGCCTTCGAATCGAGAGAGGGAGAGCGTATAGCGTGTGTAAGAGGGTAACGCGATCGATTTCAGGCCGCCGCACGTCTCGTTTTTCATTTGTTTATCAATGGGCCTTTTTCTCGGCTTGGTTTTCCAGTTTTCCGAAGGTGGCCGGGACAACGTTTCTCATGGGCGATTAAGCTCGGTGACTGATGCGCGTCTCTATTTATCAAAGGCGGGATATACCTATACACCTTAAGTTTTGGATTTTAGAGTTATTGCTCGGGAACGCGAGTTTGCGAACGTTCGATTTGGTGAGGTAATGTGTGTTATGAACGAAATGCAAATTGATTTAATATTGTATGTGACGTGACCTCGATACTTGGATTCTATCTGTACTTCTAGGTACTTTCATAGGCAGAAGGCGGAATATTAATTTTAACTAATTTAATATCTGTAGTTATAATTCTTGAAAGAAAAAATGATAATTTTCTCAAACTACGGATTCTAATTAAGAGCTTGAAGATTAAACCTTATGTCATTGTGTATGCTGTAACATGGAATATTGAACATTGTAAATACTACAAACTGCAAGAATACACTATATATATATAATATATACACATAAAATAAATATGTATGTAAAGTTTAAAAAAAAGTCAGAAATAACCAATTTTCCGGAGAACATCCTTATCAACAGAATGAAACAATGAACAGAATCAATAAATGAACAGGATGAAGAATGACAATCAATATTTCGTATAAATAGATTTTATTTATTATATCTTTTATGTGTTTTTCTTTCCCTCAGTAATCATTAATTGTGCAGCATTTAATTAATTTACAAATAATTTGTATTACTAACAGTACTTATTCTAGAATGGATTCCTGTACATACAACTAAGATAATAGAAAAGTTAAAGTCGTTCGTTATCGTACGAAATCGTAAATGATAATTAAACATTATTCAACATGATTTGATTGCAATTTATTTAAATGATTATTAGAATATCGTTTTCTATATTATTCATATGTACATATAATTTAGATTGAAAATGAAATTATATAATAATACATATCTCCATAAAACCATGATACATCTCGCTTATTTTTTTCTTATTACAAATTACACGTAGTTGAAAATAAAAAAATCACATTCTATCCTCTTGATTTTTTTACAACATTCTCGCTTTCGTTGTCATATACAATATCATTAAAAAACTAAGTTACAAAAGTGCCGTAATGTTTATCTATTTTGTAAATTGAGACGTACAAATCATTTCGGCCAATTATTGCCACCTCTACATTTATTGTATCTATACTGCTGTGGCTGTTCTGCCGTTGGCGGCTGCTGATGCTGCGAATTTAATAGCCGCTTTCCAGCTCCAATTGATTAGGCTGCTGTTGCGATGGATAACACCGCTGCAGCAAGTTATAGTACTCATCAGTATAATAACCACCTACGCATGGTAGAGGCGGCGGTATATTGTATGGTAGGATATTGACATGATCTGCTAGTATTCGATGACCATCATCACTTAATAATCCTACTTTGTTGGAAGGAATATATCCGGTTTGCGGTTCCATTGCTCACGATTCATCTGACCAAAGTCTTGCGGTTTTAAGACTCCGTCTTCCCAAAGTTTAACTTCATCGTAAGCGTGGTCGTTATCTGCAATATCAACTTCTTCGTGCTTCCTCTTTTGTCCTTGATTTTCTGTGGTAAGTGCAAGGCTAGCATTTGTGCCCGGCGGTACTCGATTAACAGCGCAAGTATTGAAGTTACTTCCCTGCATACGCATTTGTCAAGCTTCGTAACGAGCATTTTGCACCGGTTTAACTTCTTTTCATAAAGGATTTGGTGCAAATTGGCCAACCGATGTCCAATTTGATTTATAATTACTAATTACTTCGTTTCTTGTTTTCTCATTCTTTTCATGAGCCTTAAATGATAACTCATTCTGTTGACGCTTTTTAAAAATCTCATCTTCAACGTTACCAAGATCAGATAAAATCAACTGAACTCTATCCATATTTACATCACCACTATTGGTTAAAAAGCTACCAGTTTTATAAACAGTCTTTTTATACAAATCTACAAGTATGTCAATAGCATTTTCCCGAATTTCTAAAGAAAGTAAGTGGGGTAAAAAATTGTTTTCAACAAATAAGCATAAGAATACCCAATCGGCAATAGCCCTTTCAAACTCATATTTAAAAGGTAAATTATGCATTTATAACTCTCGTTCTAAATATTTACGCAGAACATTTAAGCGAACAAAAATAGACTCAAACTCTGTTCCAAACGTTTTTTCCTCTTCTTTCCGATTCGGTTCAGCACCAAGGTAATCTTGCATTTCATGGACTAATTAACCACAAGTATCACAAGTCTTTGGTTTGAATTCTTCCCGAATAATAGTAAAATTTGGTTCGTGTATAGCTAATCCCAACATTATCAGATCCTGATCAGCTCCATATACAACATGTTCAGTATTTGGATCATGATCCGGTTGAGCTCTTTGACGTCGAACATAGTCCATAATTTTATGTTTTCCTTCTCCAGGAACATTAGCATCACTAAGTATTACTTTAATATTTTTCCAACCAGGGTCATTGTTTAGCCTGTCATGTATGTAATAATGTAAACAAGCTGATAACCTTGCCATAAAAGGTGTACCAGGTGTTATGCAGTTACTATCAAAATGCTATTCTTTCGGCTTTTCTGCTGATTCAGATAAATATCTTTTAATGCTAACTCTGAACAAATCTTAGCAATTCCCGTTAGTTCGTTAGTTTCACTTGATCCTTTAGATGCTCTAAAACGTCGGAATCTTTGTTGATTCATTTTTGCTCTGGGAGCAACGCTATCAATAGCCACGTATAATAATTTTCTTGGCCTAACAATGCGAAACAGTCTGTCTATATAATCGAAAATAGCTACCATCATTTCATTTTCATCTGGAGCAGGCTTATCTTCAGAGTGTGCACAAGGATGTATAATACCATTCATATCCAAATACAAATTATCAAATTCAACTCCATTTGGATTAGGTTCCAAAGTGTTAACTGGAACTTTGACTGACTGAAATTAAAAATAAAATAAAATGTATTAGTAATTATAATAGTTATTCTATACCAACAATTCAATTTAAATTTAACTTCCACACACGGAGAAAAATGGGCTTCTTAATATTATTAGAATCTTCATGAATTTTTACTAAACATTTTGAGAATTGTGAGACATACACATTAAGGCACAAAAAATTTTCGATTGCATTAAACTTGTATATTTGCTTTGATTGTATCTTCATTATACGTAAATTTATTACAGTAATTCAACTACATGTTCTAATTAATAAAGAAATAAAAAATAACTTACTTCCGTTTAGCCTTTTTTGAAGAATATTAATTCTTATAAGTTACTGGTTTTTGGAACTGTGTATGTATATATAAGACATATATTGAACAGTAATTCGTGTTTATAATTATATAAATTTAAAATTGTTCAAAATCTGTTTTAAAGATACTACATATTCTCAATTCGTATGATATCTTTGAAGTCTTGTATTAACTTTTAATGTACAGGTACTAAACAGTGTAGTAAAGTTTAGCATTTACTAAAAGTTAATACATCATGAAAATTCTTTCGCTGTTCTACGGAATCCATGTATATATTGTTCACTACCTACAGATGTAAGCACCTACCAAGATTATTATTGTACATTAAAAAAAAATCATTTTTGAAACCTGAAAAACGAGACGAAAGATTTATACAAAGTATCGGATCCTTAATGAAAGTTTCTTTAAATTATTTTTGTTTTATATACAAAAGAGATTTATCTATAATTTGGTTCTGTCAGTTTATACTTAATGAGCTGAGGTAAACATTCTGGATGACTTGATATAAATATTAGTATTGAATATATTTTAGAGATGTAAATTGTTTATGAAATGTCATGATTAGTTTTAATTTTGGTAGTGAATATTTGATTTTTGCAATTTTTGCAATTTATGTTAAATCATTTTCATTTTACAGTACTATTTTGTTTGTAGGTAGATATTTTATTATAATATACAATTTTAAAAAAGATAAGTATAAATGTACACACATTTGAAGTGTCATAGCACAGAAATTTTGTATTATTTATAATACTTTTTCTTTCTCTTACTCGAACTTTTCTTTGGAATTCTTCCCTTTCCTTTATAATGTCAATATAAGATTAATGAGC
>UELU01145944.1:1639-26821 GCA_900490025.1 Megastigmus dorsalis
CATTTATTGTTATTAGGATGATCAATCATTATCTTTTCTGTATCAAATGACGAAAAAATCGCAAAAAATTGGCGAATTTTTTAGACAAATGGGCCGTAGCTTTTACGCAATACATCCTACGTAAAATCTAGTAACGGAATTTGATAATTTAGGTTTTGTTCATTAAAAAACTCTTAGCCCCAAATTTTTTCAAGCATTTTTTCTTACAAACGTACAGCGTCAAACGTTGAGTAAAGTTTTACGTAGTATAGTCCTAAAAGGGTTAAAAGAAAAATGAATCTTGCAGTAATGTACGGCATATTTATTTAATTTTTCAATTTAATTTACAAAAATTATATAAATTGTGTGTAAAATATATGGATTGATGCTATACGATTTAAGCTTTTTAATAAAAAATCTGTAATTTCCATTAAAATATCATAATATTTATTGCAAAACTTTTGTTTTCATTCTATTGATACATTGACGGAATGTTTTAGCAAAAACGTACTTAAAAACTGCAGCAATGTGTTAAAGTTGTATAAATATAATCTTGTTTAAAAATTAAATACAGGTATAAAAGATCTCTTTGTAGATAGAAATAGTTTTGATGGTAGAGTTTAGAGGGTATTAAGTCCTTTAGCTAATTAACCTGATTAGCCCATAACGAAAATCGGAGCGTCAGTAGATGTTATTATCAAAATTATTTCAAGTGTTTTAAATTCTTTTCGAGTCTTCTATACAGATTATTTTTTGAATGAAATATTTTTCAAATTAAAGATTAGATGTATCTATTTATACTGTATTTTATGTTAAATATATTTAACTTTTTCATTTTTTAAAAACAACATTAATAAGTTAATATCAAAATAATATGGTTCTTTAAATATTAAAAAAAAATGATAAGAATGAAATTTAATATTTAACATTTTAAACATTTTTATAAAAATTATTTCAGTAGGTTATCTAGTTAATCTATTAAGTAACACAATTTGTAATCCTGATATGTACTTTAAGATCGTTGTTCATAAGTTGCAAAAATTTACTCATATTAACAGGTAAAAAGTTTTAACAAAAATATCGAGAAAGTATATTTTTTATGATAAGTATATCTTTTTTAAATTGACATTTTTTAATACAAACATTATAAAAAGTTACCAATATTTTACTTGGTAGCTATGATGGCCCAATTTCTGGGAGAAAGTAGCGGATCAAAAAGTTGAACAACTTCAAGTTTTGTACAAAGTTTAGCCATCTGTATAAATAAAAGTTTATCTAAAATAATTTCAGTTTCTATAATAGGTGCTAATTGTATTCTCAATAATTGGAAAACATGAAATTTCCATTTTTGACTTTCATATTTTTTGTAAGTTTTTTCCAGCATTTCATCTGAAGGAACCTGTCAAATACAATAAATATAATATAGTTGTAGATATGCTACTTTTATCGGAATTTATAATTATTAAATTGTTCCCTATTTGATAAAATATTATTAAATTTTTAGTTATAAGCTTTGTTTTAACATTTCTTTTTGTATTGTATTACCTAAAGATGAAGTAGAAAAATATCCTGCTGTATCATAATTTGCAAATTTACTAGGGTCACTGTCAAGCTTTGCAAATTCTTTGGCAATATCAACAATATTTTTCTTTAATTGTTTTATCTGTTTCTAATGACTGTTCTGGAATAATACAAACTTATTAAGAAACAGTATCGGTTACATAATGACCTTTCGTAGCTTATTTTCAGTCATGGTATGTAACAGCAAACAACTTATATAGTTATTTGAATACCAAGACATAAGGAATTTGAAAATGCTGTTTGTATGTGGATTCGACTCTTTCAAATGCATCAATTCATGTAAATACATATCTAAATATGATGGATATCTTTTTTCAATAGATTGATATAGATTACTAAAATAATGTTTGGTACTATCAGAATTTTTATCTGATATAACATCATTAGTTAATGTATTTTGTACACGGAGAGAAAAATTATAGAATAATTACCGTTAAATTCTGGTTAATAGTTGGACAAAATGCATTTACGAGCATATTTACGATTAAATTTCATAATTATTACCGTGAAGTATCAAATTATTATTTTATTGTCATTTACATTTTACCGTGAAGTTCTGGTAAATTTTAATACCATATATTTTTTACCGTAAAAAAAGTGAAAAAGTATCCTAAAATACATATACATTTTACCGTGAAATCCCTATAAATTTTATTATACTATGCCGCAGAGTTAGCTCAAGTCTGAAATGACGGTAAAGAAGATTAGGTCGTTCCTTCCGTTCCGCGATTGTTTTGTCCGACTTGGCGCGAGACACCGGCCCGCGTGAGACCGACTACTGCATATCCTAAAAATGCTGATCCCAGAACCAGAGGTTGAACTCGATAAGAGATTTTAAATTGATGTATTATGAATAATAAAAATTAATAAAATAATTAATACCGTCGTATCTTTTACTATGGGCCCTGACAGCTGAAAGACACAGACTACAGCACGCAAAATTAGCGTTGGTTAGTATATCTATATAGCTCTAAATATAACACACAAGACACGCAAGATCTTGTTCTTCATATCTATAGATATACTGACCAATGCTAACCTTGTGTGCTGTGGTCTGTGCTTTTTTAGTTATCAGGGCTCTATATAGTCATAAGTAAATTTTTAGTCTTTGATTGTTTATAAATTTTATTAGATTTTTATATTTTATTTTAATTGTCAAATTTTTATACAGATAATTTGTAATTTTCAATTAAATTAAGTATTAAAAATAATTCTTAATAAATTTTAATCTCTAATGTAATTTTTACATGTAATTTTTACCCTGAACTTCACGGTAAAATTTATAATCTTCACGGTAAAATTTACTAGAATGGCAGCTCGTTCCACGTTTACCATACTACAGGGTAATTTTTATCCTGAATTTAAGGTTAGTTTATATACAATATTTCTCTCCGTGTAATATCTCTAGGGCTGCATCTTCTTCCAATGAAATTTTAGACATTTTTCTTCATACTTTGCATTTTTTGCAATATAAAAAAGTGCCAGCATTGAGAAGAAGAATAATAAATTTAAAAAATTTTACACCTGAATTTTTCACTTTTATAACTTTATCAATAACCAGGGTTTAGTTGAAAATTTAAGCATAAGATCTTCTGAAACTGTCGACAGACTATTATATGAATTATCATATAAAAATATTATCAAAAGCATGACTTACTGTACCAAAACTGGTTTCTTAATAGATTTCATAAATAATTTATTCAATGTTTCTTCTTGTAGATTAATTTTGGTAATCAATTTAGAAAATATCATGTATGAACTAGCTGCAAAGTCTGTTATTTGACTAGATAATCCTTTTAATAATGCAGATAACATGTGGTTAAATTGTCCATCTGCAATACTAGATGAACGTTCAATACCTCCTACAGCAGTTGTAAAAAATCTATTAAGTGTATTTACTATTGGCACGATGTGAATAAATTTTTGTTGCACAAATTACATGATCACAAATGAGTTTCAGTAAACCATTGTCCACAGTTACTCGATTCAACAATAATAAAGGAGGTAATGGAGTACGAGTTTTTTGAATTGATTTAAGTCAGTGCCATTTATCAGTATGGTCTGACAAATCCAGCAGTTGCAAGGCTCTGAAAATATTTTATAATCATAATAAATATATTTAAAATACATTATTATTAAAATATAAAAAAAATCTACATACCTAACAAATATACGAGATTCATGATATGGTAAAATCGACAATATGTAGTGATCTCTATTGAATTGATGAATATGAAATCTGTGAATAAGCCATTCTAATGCTTTATGAGCTGTGTTGAGTAAAAAATATGGAGATAACAAAACAAGAAAATTTTCAATTTCAGCGTTTAATTTCTCATTGACTTTTTGATCTTGCACAGATCGTTCAAAACTTATAGAACTTATAGCAAAGATAGTTTTCTTAAAGTCCTCATAAGTATCACATAATTTTATCAGTTACTCATAATTTGATCAGTAATACTTTTTATTACAATTTAATATAGTCATTATTGAAATCTCATTACCAATATTATAATCATTGTCTTTATCAAGATTTGATGCTTCTCTCTTATCAAGCAACAATACACTTTTCTTTTGCTTATCCTTTAAAAGTAATGTTGTCTGAGGAATTCTTAGTTTCTTCTTCTGTTCAGCAAGAGATGTAGCCATTCTAAAAATTTTTTAGAAATTGTTAAGTATAAAAAGTAACCTAAAATTAATAAACACTCACATTATATATTTTTTTTTTCTTACTTTGATTTGATTCTTCTCTATAAAATTATTATAAATTAACACTAGTTCATTCTCATATACTTAACTTAACTTCTTTATTTTGAAATTTTCTTCATAACAAAACATATTTTTCTAACCTTCATTATTATTTACTTTCTTGACACTATGCTACTACTACAACAGTTCGCATCACGTATTTGTATATCTATATATATTGTCTGGAATTGAATAATCTTTTTTATACGTATTTGTATATCTATATATAGAGGCTGAACCAGCATTTTGTACGTATTTGTATATCTATATATAAAGGCTGAACCAGCATTTTGTACGTATTTGTATATCTATATATAGAGGCTGAACCCTCTTTTGTACGTATTTGTATATCTATATATAGAGGCTGAACCGTCTTTTGTACGTATTTGTATATCTATATATAGCGTCAGGATAAGATTAATCGAAAGGAAATAGTCGTCCGAAAATTAGAATTGGAGATAACTTAAGAACAAAATAATATTTGGGGATGAAACTTTTTTAAATTAAAGTAGAAATTTAAAATCTATTAATTGAGCCCCGCAAAACTTAATAAAACGAATGTAAAGCATAAATTAATAGAAACGGTCAAAATTTTGTTGAGGTTAAAAAGCAAATTCAAAGTATAATAGGAAGACTCATCTGACACTGTATATCATACTTGCAATCGGGGGCGCTGCCGCGTCCCTTGATAGTGTGGCGCTGCATGTACAGTAGGGTGAGGCTGGTGCCTACATCACTGCCCCCTTGCATTTTTTATAACTTGCTGTAAGCATATTCGTTAATTATGAATGGTGTAGTACAACTACAATACAGATATTGGTGGATAAGAATTACAATTCTAGGATTATTTTATATACACAATATAAAAATTTTATGCGTCATGCAGTGATACATTTGCATGAACACTTATTTATAGTTAAAGACATGCAAGTCACAATTTTTGGTAATAGTATCGTAATTTCTTGTGCGAAATGTAGTAATACAGTTTGCATGAACGCTTGTTTATCATTAAGATATAAAATGTCAAGATTCTAACGTAGTTTGTACATAATATCACAGTTTTATGCGTAATGCAATAATACAGTTTGCATAAACGGTTAATTATCGTTAAAACATAAAATGTTAAGATTCTATCGTGGTTTGTACATAATATCACAGTTATTTCCTTTAAGAATTTTCAATAAGGCATGAAAACTAGTAAATTGCTTACATTTGAGCGCCGCGCAGTCTACCTTCTCTCAAAAAATTTTTTTCTTTTTTTTTAAGGATGTTGCTCTTAAAACATGTAGCCGTAGCTTGATCCAAAAATGTTTAAGTACATGGAATTGGCATTGTTTAATAATTATTGTTGGCACAATGCGTGTAATCAGTGATTTATAGTTTTGAAAAAGAGATTTTAATTTAGTTTGTCAGTTATTTTAAATAGTGAATTGCTGTACGTGTCATTAGCGATTCTGTCTTTTAAAGAAAGTCATTTTGCTTTGCATTTTTGGCAATACTGAGTAGAACGCATTATGCTATTACAGGTTTGCGGAGAGCGTACAGTTGCTTAGTGTTTAATCGGTTTGTTTGACGCTGAGTGTAATTCTGTCGATTAACGCTTGATTGCTCATTATCGCTTAGCTAATTTCTCTTGAAAGAAGAGGTGCGTTTCAAATTGTAAAAAAGATCATTGAAATGACGTTAGTGTGTTAAGTGTAAATGTACTGAATTGTTATATGGTACAATTGGAGTGCATAGATCATCACGTTGCTTGTTAGATCGCAATGTAAGTTCTTATGTGTTGCATTGCTGCTTGAAATGTGATTCTAATTTTCTTTTCAAAGAAAAGACTGGTCAAAGTGACCGTCGGAAAAATATGGAAAAATTTTGAGCCGAGGTAAGGTTGTGACTCCAATTGAGGTGGCTTTACAAAAAAAAGGAAAATAAAAAATTGATAAAAAAAATTGAATAAAATACAAAGTGTTGTGCAGCAACTAGTACGCTAGGTGCAGTGAGTAGGTATTTGTGTTGTATCGTCATCGGTGTGGACTGGACGGTTATCTCATATCAACGCTTGACTTCAAAAAGATCGTAGTAGATATTACTCCTTTGTTTCGGGGTTACTTAGGCCCCGCAGGATTCTGCGTGACCTCGTAATGTATCGCGTAGAGTGATTTTGCACGCTGTTGCCACGAAGCTGAAGCATGGCACTCTGGGCATTTAAAAGTTTTTGGAGGTCCCAGACTCCCATGGGCCACCATTCCCGGATGGTGATTGAAGTGAAGGTAAATTGGCGTGCGTCCTCCAGCATCCTGGCAAACCCGTTGGTCGTGTGGTAGCGATAGTTCCCAGAGCTGAAGTCCAACGTATTGATGCGTGCATAAGGCTCCCGCCACCCTTCCAATGCAGTGACTAACGCAGTTTTGACATCGTTGTGCAAATATTTAATTATGGCCTCCAAGACGGGGTCCAAGCGGAGGGCTCGCAGTTGGACGGGAGGCATTCCATGAGTTATGCGTACGTCCTGCGAAGGACTAGCAGGTTTCCTTTCCTTGAAGGTATAAACCTTGACGTACCTCCTGCCCGCCTTGCTCCCCGCTCCGCTATTAAAATATAATTTATTAAGAAGCGCGGCGCACTGGATTGAGAGGGATGAAGCGAGAGTATCGCAGGTAATGCGCGCGCTGCATTTTCGGCCCTGCACAAAAACCTTGTCAACAGTGAACAGCGTCTGTCTACGGTCGATAAGCTGTCATAAATGGCCCTTTTAGAGACCCTGGGTAAATTGTGTAATAAAAGAGTAAGGACAGGCATATCGCCCATGAACAGCTCCGGCAATCGGCGCTCGATTGCCGGGACCGTGCGCATCACAGTACGCTGAGAGGCAAGCGAAAGCGCGTTTAAGCGCTCGCGGATAATCCGGAGGTAGCTTTTCTTGAAGGGGGCAAGCTGGACCTCCGCTCAGCGCAGATGGTGGCGCTGGAGCGAGTCACTGGGGGTCGCCATTATGGCCTCGAGTAGGCACCCCTGTAAGGCATCGATTGCCTCTGAGGCATCCTCGACCCCGGTCCAGCCGTTTAATGAGGATATTACCTCGAACAGACCATGCCAGAATCTCGGTAAGCTACAAGGAAAAAGAAGAAAAGTTTTGCTGCAAAGCGATTCCACCCGTGTTAACGAGATTGTACGCATTAGCGTCTGCAATTTCCGGACTGAGATCATTGTACTCGTCCATGGAATAGTGCGCTGGTTTTAGCCGTTCTACAGTTACAGGGGTGTGGTTCCCATTATTCTCTATTGTATAGGTACGACCGTCTGGATGTCGAGAAATAGCTTTGTGACGACCGATGTAAGGCTGCGTGAGGGGCGGTTTGGCTGCCTTGATTTTCTCAAACATGTGGGTGCAACTGCTTAGATCTTTGAATACGAATGGCTTGAAGTTGATGTTGTGAGTGACAGGGGCAGGCCTAATTCGCGACATGTAGTCCTTGAATTCAGTTATAAAAATGTCGTCATTTGAGGAAATGTCGCGAAATTTCAGGATGTCGCCAGGTATGGCTAGCTTTGTGCCATATACGAATTTCGCTGGGCTTGCATGTGTGTCAAGCCGCACTATGCCATCTTTCGATTATTCCATTCGATTGTGGATGGTATGCAGTGGTGCGTGTGCGCTTACTGCCTATCAGTTGCAAAAGTGCATTAAATAATTGAGATTCGAATTGCCGTTCCTGGTTCGTCGTGAGAGTGACGGGTGCGCCAAAGCGAGCAACCCAGGTGTCGTAGAAAGCTCTTGATACTGTTTGCGCGGTCATGTCGTAAAGTGGGACCGCCTCCGGTGAACTCGAGTATCTGTCGATCATGGTTAATAAATATTTATAATTCTCGCTAAGTGGTAGGGGGTCGACAATATTTATGTGAACGTGGGCAAAACGCGCGTCCGGTTCAACAAAATGTGATGGTAACAATTTGTTATCTCGCGAAATTTTATTGATTTGGCAATCAATATAATTTTTGCATGATTCGCGAATATGTTTGGCCATGTTGGGTCATACGCAATGTTGCCTTGTTAGTCTGTCAGTGACACGAGCAGACGGGCGTCCGTTGTTCAAATGAAATATTTTAAAAATTTCTCTTCTTAGAGTTTTAGGGATGAACGGTCTAAAGGTGGCTGATAAAAAATTGCAATGGACTTTAATGCGCTGGGGTCCCCATCTTAGTATTGTTAATTTGAGGGGATGATCGGGGTTGGCTAAGATTTCTTTTAATTCCAGATCATTGGATTGCTCTTTAGCAATGTCATTTAACGTAAAAAATGTTGGGAAGTGAAAAGCACTAATTGTTGCGAGGGTTCTTTTAGTGAACGGTTCACCGGCCGCTACTTCATCTTTCCAATTGAAAATGTTTGGCTCGATTCTAGAATCTATGCGGGACAAAGAGTCGGCTACTGTGTTATCTTCTCCCCGAAAATAAAGTATTTTGGTGTTAAATTGTGCGATGTGTGACAGTCTACGAGCGCGTATGGCTGGGCAATTACCTGGATTCTGCGCCAGCGCATATATGAGCGGTTTATCGTCTGTATAAATTTTAAAAACGCTGCCTTCTAAAAAGTAATTGAACTGTTTAAGTGCCTCGTATATGGCTGTTAGTTCGCGGTCATATGCCGAATAGCGCGTTTGAGGTGGGGTGAACTTTTTGGAGAAAAATGCTAGCGGCTGCCAGGAGCCGTTGACACATTGCTCCAAAGAAGCCCCCATGGCGAAATCGGAAGCATCCGTGGTTACGCGCAATTCTGCATTTTCGCACGGGTGAGCCAAATTGGCGATGTTTCTGATATCGTTTTTGATTTTAAGAAAGGCCTTTTCTGCATTCTCATTCCAACTTACTGGGGTTTTGTCCTTTTTTTTATTGCCCTTGGTTAATAGGTGTAGGTGGCGTTGTGTGTCAGCCGTCTTGGGAATAGATTTTCTGTAGAAATTAGCCAATCCTAGTAATCTACGTAAATCATCTACAGTTACGGGTTTGGCAAAATTTTTAATGAGTTCTACTAACTTCGGGTCTGGTCTAAGACCATCTTTATTAACTGTATGTCCTAAAAATATCAATTCCTCCGCGCCGAAAATACATTTGTTAAGGTTGAGGTGCAAATGGAAGGCTTGAAGTCTTTCCAGCACTATACTTGAATCTTTTTCATGTTCCTTGGGCGAGGCGGATGCCACTAGTATATCATCTATGTACGCGAATACGAAATCTAAATCACCGAGCGCCATATTGTCGTATCTTTGAAAGGTTTGCGACGCATTTCTGAATCCGAAGGTCATTACTAGAAATTCATAGAGACCAAATGGTGTTATGACTGCAGTCTTCGAAATATCTTCCGGAAAAATTGGTATTTACAGAAAGGCACTCTCCAAGTCGAGGGCGGAGAAAATCTTCTAGCCATTCAAGTTGCTGGAGAAATCATGCAAGTTGGGAATTGGGTACCCATCCGGTACCGTTACCGCGTTAAGCTTTCTATAATCTCCGCAACTTCTCCACTCCCCGTTTTTCTTTAACACCATGTGTATTGGAGTAGCCCATGGGCTTTTGGAGGGCCTACAAATACCAGATTTACACCATTTCTCGAACTCACGTTTCGCAATTTTTAATTTGTCGGGGGGTAGTCGTCGCGGCCTCTGGGCACAAGGAGGGCCCGAGCTCTTGATGTAATGATATACTCCTCTTTTTTTGAGTGTGTTGGGCTTATTGATGCCTATCACCGTCGGATATTTTGCTAAGATGTGCGCGTATTTGTGTTTGGGATTGATTAGGGATATGCGTAAATTAAGAGCTGTCTGTCTGATACCCGGTACAGTTTCTTTTGTTCTAGAATTGATCAATCTTTTATTATATAGATCAGGTAAAAGATGAAAATGTTTAAGAACATCGCCTCCGAGTATGGAGTATGGTACGTCTGCTACTATAAAAGTCCACAGCAGCTCTTGTTTAAAACCGAAGTTATGTTTCTTGCAGATAGTTCCGTAAGTGTTTATAGTAGAGTCATTGGCCGCATGTAATTTAATATTAATTTTTCGCTCGTTAAAATTTTTGGGTTTTGGTACTACGGAAATTTCCGCGCCCGAATCAATTAAAAATATTTCGTTAGAGTTGAAGTCTCTAATGTGGAGACGTACGGATTTAGCCCCGGTCACATGTGTCTCCGTGATGTGTCGGGTTGTTAGTTTAACGCTGTCTTTTTATTAGCATTGTTGCCGCGCGAGTTATTATAAGAGTTTTCTTTTGCTTTTGGTCCCCGTTTTTGGTCAAATCGACCCAATCACAAGGTTTAACACACTTGTGAGCTTTAGTTCCATATTTCGCGTGGTAGAAACAGAGTGTTTTACGTTCCTTGCTCTCGACACGCTCGCGATTGAGCGATTTTGAGCGTTCGCGATGTTTAACAGGGGGAGAGCGATCACTGGGACGAAATTCTTTTTTATAAAAAGCTTCCATTCTTGCGGTCGTCTCCGAGTGGAATTGTGAGTCTGTCGCCTTGATTTCGCAGACAGGTGAGTTTGCATCAAATAGACTAGCATGCACCTGGTCTACGTGTGCGACAGATGCGCGCTCATTAGCTGATGAGATTTCGTTTGTAATAAAAACGCGAATGTTTGGAGGTAACGTTTGGATTTACCTTCCATGCTTTTAAAATAAGTGCGCGCGGCATCTGCTCTCCCGCTAAGTCGATCAACTCACGAAGGTATGCAGATGGTTTTCGGGTGCCCACTTGGCCTCGAAATAACCTCTGTAATTTGACGTCATCCAATTGCTTGTATTTGTTAAATAAAATATTTTTAAGCTCGTTGTAACGATTGTTAGGCGTAAGTTCCTTAATATCGTCGGCAATGTCAGTAATAATGGTTTGGCTTAAGTTCGGCATTATATTTATGAATTTAATATTATCGTCCGTTATATTTTGCATAGTTAGTTGACATTCGTACATGTCAGTTATAGCGCAAAGTAAGTTATAGTGCAAAGTAAATATTGGAGTGTTAGGTTAATTTCAGCATTATTATAATTTTTTATTACTGCTGTTTTTATTATCGTCGTGTCAGAAACCGTGTCAGAAACTGTGTCAGAAATAGACAAGGTAACTTACCTAGTTTTTGACATGTCATAAACTAGGTAAGTTATCTCCGGTAAGATTGCTTCCCACCACTGACTATAAATGATTACAGTTAATAGATAGCAAGACGCCTCGATAACGGGAAAGCTTTGAACGACATAGCCTAGGAATTTAAATAAAAAGAAAAAATTTGGCCTTGAGAATAATGAAAATGAATTTACTTAGAAGAAAAGAAAGAAGAAAAAATTCTAGCTCCACACACCTGGTTACAGAAATACATGTATATATATACACATGTTGTAGAAATTATTGTTCAAAATGAATGAAATAGTACATCAAATGGGGTAAGATGGGTACATATATGAATACAATATTAATTTATTTATTATGTATATATATTAAAATTATTGAGACAAGCGTAAAATTTGCTTGATTACTTACGCTCGCAAATTTCCTAGTCGGAGTTATCTACTAAACGCGAAAGAAATATTTGAGAAGGCCTGAATCGTTTCTCCTGGCAAAGAGAAATCGCTTATGCGATGATAGAAAAATTTTAAGATTTTGATTGAACAATTTAAAAATCAACAGTTTTTCCCGTTGTTAAATTGCGCTTTGTGTGTGCCGTAAATGACTCTAGTAAGTAGAAGAGCAACACACTCGGCACAACGCAGAGACGAAGAAAAACTGCTGTGCATAATTCATAATGCGAATTAAAATATTTAAAAAAAAATAAACTCTTAAAGTACTTGATGAGTACTTGACAAACATTTCAAGAAGAAGAATTTATTTTAAGATAAGATTAAATTTCGAATAATATTAAAAATTAACAGTTGTTCTCGTCTTTAGTCTTGTTTTGTGTACGCCGTAAATGACTTCAGTAAGTCGACGAGCGTAACCCTTGGCGTGACCTTGCGACGAGAAAAAGCCGCTTGAATTCCATAAACATGAAATTTTACTTTAAAGAAAAGAAAAATGATTAATTTTAAAAGAGAGTTAAAAGTCGATGGTTGTTCTCGCTTTTAGCTGAGCCTGGCGTGTACCGTAAATGACTTGAGTAAGTCGACGAGCACAACGTTTAGCGCAACTTGTACAGCGAGAAAACCACCGCACTGTAATAAATTCATAGAAAAAAGATACAAAAAAAAGATTGAAGTGTCTGAGAGAAGAAAAAGAAAAATTATTATTATTAAAAAGAAATGTATTATTGCCAGGAGGACGACTCCTTGCACTCCGCGGCGTTTCAGAGAAAATTCCTGAAGTTCCACGACGGGGTGACGCGGTGAATTTACTGCGACCAGTTAAAAATTTTTTTGAAGACAAAGAAAACTTTAAAAGGTTATTTGATGAGCTAATTGCTCCAAGTTAATCGCGTGGTCATAAGAAAATTTTCGCGATTGCTACCGCGAGACCGGTCTCATTGAAATGGCAGTGCGCCAAAAAGCGAAAAAGAGAAAAATATTTTTCAAGATTCGAAAAACCTTTCGAATTTTAACGGCTATCGCGCACTGCCGAAAGACGAAAACCGCGTCTCAATACGTGAGACGTTCGCGCGGGCTTTCCCAAAATGGCGTCTGTGCCGAACGAGACAAGGCAAGAAACTTCGCACAGTTTCTACCGGTCTTTAACAAAATTATGAGTGCGCAATAAAAGCTGCACTTTACCTCGAGGTGCCGATGTTTCTCCTTGGACGCCTGAAGCAAGCCGCGATGCGGCGTGCCGCGTGGAGAATCTCGGAAGCTGCTCGGTGCAGGAATTACAGCAACTCGCTCTTCCGTTGACGAAGCCGGCGATGAGATGAGAAGTGCAGCCTCGGTAATGACTTGGCACGGGCCCGTGCCAAGAGTTGAAAAAGTAGTTTCGAGGCGTCCCTCTACTACTGTCGAAACCGCTTGCTGCTGCTGCTCGTAAAGGGCGTAGTCCCTTCTCGCCGATGCTCGTCGAGGGAGATGTTGATGCAGAAGTGCTCTGCGTCGGGGTCACCAGTGCGGGATATGGCCTCCAAGAAACTGTTAAGAGAGCTGGGGAAAATAAAGAGAGATAAGTGACGAGTGTCGAGTGTCTTTATTATAAGCGGCGCGAGTATGTCGCTTAAGTGCCGGAACTAGACTGGCGGTTGGAGCAGCGACATGCTGCTAGAAGGCGGTGAGAGCTCCGAGAGAGCGACGCGGCGCTTGCGCAGAAACGCTTACGTATATGAGTGTGCTGCTTGCATGTATGTGTGGCGCTGTATGTACTGTAAGGTGAGGCTGGTGGCTACAATAGATTCATTAATCCAGGGCAATTTAAGCCTGGAGATAAAGTATGATAAATGAAAGAACCAAAACCAGAAAAATTAGAAAAAGATCACTATATAGGTCCGTATGATGTATTAAAAGTTAATGAAAATAATAATGTAATAATTGATTATAAAGGGAAACAAAAACCAGTTCATACGAATAAACTAAGTTTACATGAAAGGAAAAACTAACATTTTTCTCTTTTTAGGAAAAAATAAATAAAATTAACTAATATGATAGCCATCATTTTTATATTAGTAACAATTTTAAAAATGGGAAATGCAATAGTGGGTTTCGATTGCGGCTCAAACAACCCAACCATCACCACTTATTCTTTATTGGACACGGGAGAATATGATTTTCAGCAAGAAAATATAAAATTTACAAGCGCAACAATAGAACTACTGCAATTAGCCCAATTTAGAACAATTCATGTATTTCAATTGTGACGAGTATACACGACATACTCGTCACTAATTCAAATATACGCGCGCTTAGTCATAACGACGCACGCACGATCTGAGGCGCGCGCACGCTCCGAGGCGCGCGCACACAGCGGCCGCTCGGCGGCTCGTCGCCCCACCGCGCCGACTACTCCCACCGCTCCGGCCGGCCTATATAAGGCGGAGCGCAGCACGGACTCGGCAGTCTCTCGAATACAGACGCCTCAGGCTCACCTGTGGTGGACGTCTCTTCGGAGCTCTCTCGCTCATTCTCTCCTGTGCGGGAACCCATCGAGTTACCCCCCCCGTACATTATGAGGCTCTCCTCATTCGCGGAGTCTCGTCGGATTTATGTATATATATATTAAGGCTCCCATCACATTTCGACCCCCCGATGCAACTGAGGCTCTCCTCAGCCGATATCCTCCGCGCACCCGTTGGGCTCCTCTAACTCGTCTTACGCGTCCACTAGGGGTCGCTCTAGTATCTGACCGTGCACGCGTAATCAGGTAATACTGGTCCGTTTCCTTCATACGTGTGACACGTATGGTCTACGTATCCGTCCGCATTGTAAAAGCTATGTTAAGTGTATATAAGATATTGTACCGGCGAATCTAGGTTAGTTTTGTGTAAAATATATATTGTAACGTAAGGTTAGGCTAGTTCACAGTATACTGCGCGTACTACATAATTAATGATAGTTTAAGTAATACGAGTTGTATCTGGTTTTATTTCAGCAGCCCGCCGCCCAACCAGCGCCACCAGGTGTGGACGAGTAGACACCGGTCTGCACAAATATCGTTTTCTTTGGTTCTTTCTTTTGTATTAGTTTAAGTTAATAAGAATATAGTTACATTACATTTCATCATAATCTTTAGTATCTTTTATTCGTAAAACCATCCCCCTCTCCACTTAGAATCCTGGTTCACTCCTGAGCACACGGGCCGGAGAGGCTAACCGGCGCAATAGCGTTACATGGCGCCCGAACAGGGACCGTTTAGAAATTAAAATCTAGTAAAACCGGAAAAGGAAAAAACCCCGCGAAATTTGAAGCCAGACAAGTCGGTTACTAGAACTACCATTACCGATAGAGGTCAGGTAGTGTAGGGTTTAGTCACCGATTAAACCAAAAGGAATAGGCTTTAAAAAAAAAAAAAATTTTTTGAAATATTGTATTAATGATAAATTTAGTTTACGAAAAGTTATGTTACCGTCTGTAAAATCTGTCAATCAAATAAAATAATGTCAAACATTTCATTTACCGACCGTACAGACAGTTTTGTTAATAAACTTAGAAAGGAATAAACCAACAGAAAGACAGAATTACTTCCCGTTTGAGTAGTACCGATGATCGGTACAGTAGATTTTATTTTATTTCGCTAGAGCCAAATTTTGTTTCTGGTGGTTTGTGTTTGTCGGTTTCTGAAGCTTCCTGATTTTCTAGAGTCACGGGAATAGTAGTGCAAATAGATAGGGTTTCAGAGTTAGCTCTTCAAAGATGTCGCTCGCGCCGAAAGTTTCATGGGTCTACGGGCTAAAGAAGGAACGATTAATCTTGGAACTCGGTCAACGTCTAATTGACGTCTCCGGAACCGTCTCTGACTTACGGCAACGGTTTGTGGCACACGTCAGAGCTCACCCGGAAGAATTCCGAAATAAACCGGCTGATCCCATTGATTACAATGAAGAGGCGGACAAAACGATAGATGCGACTATTGACGAAACAGCGCATACCGAAATTCCAAAAACATCTACGCCCAGCAAGATGGAACTGAATGTCGCGACCGGTACGACCATGTCAACAGCAGCACCCCAAATCATATATGTACAGGCTCCCGTCACTGGGTCCAGTACCTCCGATAGAACTAAAACTTTCGATCAGATGCGGAAATGGAACTGCCATTTTGACGGCAAAAACCTGTACGCGTTCCTCGAACGAGTGGACGAGCACCAAAAAGCATACGGATTTACCGATGTACAAATTCTCCAGGGATTTCCTGAGCTCCTACGTGGGGACGCTCAATTGTGGCACCGGAATATAACCGGAGTAACCACATGGATCGAACTACAGGACCGACTCCGTCGATATTTTCTTGCCCCAGGCGAGTTGCGAAATCTTGATAAAGAGATCCACAACTATCTCCAGGGCTCCTCCGAGTCAATACGAGCATTCGCGACTCATCTAATGACTTTGATGAGACGCAGAGGAGGTTTTAATCTGGAACGACAGTTAGACACTTTATATTATAATATATGTGCCGAGCCTCGCCTGCACCTTCGTAGAAATGAAGTGCACGGACCCGAAGATCTAATCCAAAGAGTAGAAGATACAGAGGAGAATTTGAAACAAGTACGCCGCGAGTCTCGCGAGGCAAAGACTTCCGTACCTAGCAGGGGTGGGATTAGTTCCGTGACTACCCCCTACAACCGTATCACATGCTGTTGGCGTTGCCGGCAGCCGGGGCATTCACGCCTTGATTGCAAGAACCCACAGAAACTTTTTTGTTCCTTCTGTGGGCGCGACGACGTACTTACTAGAAATAGCCAATGCAATCGGCGTTTCAGTTCGGGAAACGAAAAAATGGTCGGATCCGGCAGTTCACAGATCCGGCCGAATCCTCCTCCGAACAACTCGACCAATCAGACTCATGGATCTTTGTAAAATTCAAGATCGGTAAATCCGTCACCAAAGCCTAGCTAGATTCCGAAGCTGTAACATCTTTCATAAGCAGACACATTTTACGCCTCTGCGAACGCGCCGGATGGACCAAACACTCGTCCGATGTCACCGCCACCCTAGCAGACGGCACAGAAGCCAATTTAGAATGCAGCATCCAAGGTCACGCCAACATAAATGACTCAATGTTAAATCACCGATACCAGGTGATGACCAATCTAGATAACGACCTCATCCTGGGTATGGACGCGATGAAAAAACTCGGAATTAATATAATGTGGAAAGGAAAAATAATGAGGCCAGATAAGAGATTGTCCGAGCCATCGGTCTGGGTGGTCGAAAAACCGAAAGGACTGGCAGAGCTAACTATCGATCAACAAAACCGTTTAGATACATTTCTGTCAAACGAAATGTCACTTTTCGACGGGATACAAGGCCACACCCCGTTGTCAAATCATCGTATCCGTATGAACGACGATAACCAACAGCCACTAAAACAGCGGTATTGTCTGAAAAACCCTGTCATGCAGGAAATAATAGATAAAGCTGTAGATGAAATGCTAACCGAAGGAGTGATTCGTAAATCTAAAAGCTAGTGGAGTTCTCCGGTCGTGCTAGCCAGAAAGAAAAACGGTAAAATGCGGTTTTGTATCGATTTTCGGAAATTAAACAAAGTAACTAAAAAAGATGCATACCTTTTGCCACAAGTAAACGACACATTAGATAAGCTAAAAGGGGCTAAATTCTTATCCACCATTGACCTTAAAAACGGGTATTGGCAGGTCGAATTAACCGAGGAAAGCAAAGAATTTACAGCTTTCACAGCGCCCCGCAAAGGGCTGTTCGAGTTCACTGTTATAGCGTTTAGACTCCATGCAGCACCTGCTACATTCCAGCGCTTATTGGACCAGACAATTACACCAGATATGGCTCCTCACGCGTTTGCTTATCTCGACGACATCGTTGTAGTGTCACAAACTTTCGATGAGCATTTGGAACTGCTACGCGAAATATTTCGACGTTTACGGAAAGCCAAATTCATCCCAAATAAAGAAAAATGCGAGTTCGTTAAGCGCAGACTCCGTTATCTCAGCCACGTGGTCGATAAAGATGGCCTCCGAACCGACCCAGATAAAGTTGCAGCAGTAACTCAATTAGAAGTACCGAGAACACTAAAAGAACTCCGGAGATTCCTAGGAGTAATTTCTTGGTACCGACGATTTGTTTAAAACATGTCGGGTCTTAGCAACCAACTGAACAACCTTCTAAAAAAGAACCAAAAATGGGAGTAGGGGGAAGCCCAAGACGGGGCATTCTAGGAGCTAAAGAACCGCTTGACCGAAGCTCCAGTTCTTGCGTGTCCGGATTGGTCGAAGACTTTTATTCTACAATCTGAGGCTAGCAAGGAGGGACTGGCAATAGTTCTTACCCAGGGAGAAGGTAGCGAAGATCGCGTTATTGCCTACGCTAGCCGTTCGCTCACGAAAGCCGAAAGAAACTACTCGGCAACCGAACTGGAATGTTTAGCAGTCCGATGGGGAATATAGAAAATGCGACACTACCTCGAAAGGTATCACATCATCGTTATTACCGACCATCAATCCCTTAAATGGCTAGATAACATTGAAAGTCCAACGGGCTGTCTTGCTCGATGGGCCATGGAGCTCAGCCAATGGGACTACGAAATACGTTACCGACGAGGCGCCGAAAACCACGTCGCAGACGCCCTCTCCCGACAGCCACTACAAATTTGCCAAGTTGATGCACCAATTCAGTGTAACTGGTACCAAAAAACTCTAGATGCCACCGAGAAAAACCCGGAATATTGTATCATCAACAACCGCCTTTACCGACACATTCTTCACACGCTTGATTTTAATGATAACGATCTATCAGAGGAATGGAAGCTTTGTGTTCCATCTAACGAGTGTAAACGAGTGCTGGCCGAAACCCACGATGCGCCAACTGCAGGTCATCTCGGTGTAGCAAAAACTCTTTCACGTCTCGCACAAAGTTACTATTGGAATGTTCCGTGAAGCCGCGAAATATGTACGCGCATGCGTCAATTGTTAAAAGAACAAAGTACAACAACGTCAAAAACCAGGTTTGATGCACGCTACCAACGTTCAAAACCCGTGGGAAATGGTCTCGATTGATTTAGTCGGTCCTCTTCCAAGATCAAACTCCGGAAATATACAACTGCTTGTAATGCAAGACCGTTTTTCAAAATGTGTCGAGTTAAAACCCCTGCGTAAAGCAACCGCACATGCAGTCACGAAAGCAGTTCGGGATCAGATTTTACTGCAACACGGCTGTCCGAAGACAATGGTTAGTGACAATCGCCGGCATATCTAGATTACGGCCGTGAACTACTGCCACCCGGCAATCTGAGAAACAAAGGCGGAAACCCCCCCGCCAGTACCGCAGAAAACCGTATAAAACGGGTGCATGCTGCTATAGAACAAGCGCGAGTAAAAATGGCGCGCAGTTTTCAAAGCCAAAAGCATCACTACGACTTACATAATAGGACATGGTTACCGAAGGTGGGGGAGCCCGTGCTTAAAAAAGTTTACGTGCTATCGGATAAAGCCAAGGGAATAGCAGGTAAATTGGTCGATCCGTACGACGGCCCTTACACTGTCTATAAAGTGATCTCGCCTGTCATGTTTGATCTGAAACCACGGAGAGGGAAAACCGTCAGGGGTATTTACGTTCGGGACCTCAATCGGCTACTTTCCAAGTCGCCGTCAGGAGGCGACACCGACTCCGACTAGCAGCGCCCTCTCCATTCCCACTCTTGTATCACCAGTAGTGGGGGAAAATATCAGCTCAGAGTAAAGGAATCAAGTTCAAGAATCGTCAGTCGAATAGCAACCAGCACGATGAGTGGTCTTCCCGCAACTCCGGTCTCTGACTTCTTGCATTTACGCGAGCTCAAGCTCATGCTTCCGATTTATTTTTACGGGGCAATGGAAATAGCATCCATCGACACCGGGCGTCGGGTCTCATCGATGAATTACGGCGCCGCAAGCTGGTTTTTCGATCACCACGCGAAAAAAATTTACGGAGGAATAAAATTTAATAACGGGCTGTTTGATGACCGGCCAATCCATACCATCTCGCCATTTACGTTGGAACCAGAAGTAACAGTGAGAGGTCGCACACCAATTTATAGTGGTATGCGACCAAGTAGAACCTATCGTACTGGGCACGGACTTCTGAACAAACGTACAATTCCGCATGCTAGTCAACGACCGACCATCAGGATGCAGCCAACGCTGCAGGCAGCGCAGACGTGAACAACGAGAACAACGGGAGAAGAAAGAAGCTCTAAACGACTCAGGGTTCTGCGAACCGATAAGAAAGTTTTACCATTAGAATTAGTTAGGCCGCTACCTGACCGACCGCGGAACTATGTTATCGGCGACACTAGCACATTCGAAAATCAAGCGCGCCCAAATATTAAATAATATCAGTAGCTGGCGAAAATGTAAACATGACCGATTAACAATGCGAGAACCCGAGACGCGGCAGCGTGTTGTTGTTTCACAGTCACAATAACTTTGCTTGTTTACGTATGCTCATTTTGAGTGTAGCCTCGTGTATTATTTCCATATAAGGAATCAAAGACAATAACACGGCGCCTCGGCTACTGCTAAAGGAATGCGTCAAAAATTCCGCGAACCCTAATGTTCTCACGCAGCCCCGATTTTCTCACGCAAGTCTCGAGCTATCGTCAGTCTAGCCGATACTTTCGACACGTGCACCTCGCGATGGAGCAGCTACTGCAAGACCTCGACCGCGACCTGGCTGAAACAATGGCCAGTCGTACGACCCCGGGCGATCAGTTCAGCGAGGTGATAGCCGAGCTGCAGAAAACGGTGGACGAGCTATGCGACCTCACGGACACACATGGTGACATTTGCGCGCTGGCAGGAGCAGAGGCAGGAGTCTCACCGCCGGTGACACCAACAGTAGGGGAACTCGCTCCACAGGTGCACACGGCCTCTTCCATCTCAGTGGACGAGTACGTGCCGGAGCCCCGCGTTCCATCGAGCAGCAAGGCCAACTACACGCGACACCGATTTGCCAGAGACGCCGGACAGGAGGACGGCTCATCATTCCTGCTGCACGCGCTCCGAGCTTTCAGGTGCATATTCCACCAAAAGCACCTGCGCCTGCTCCCACGGTTACCACCTCAGTGCCCGGAGCAGCCGGCGAACATCTTCCGCGTCAGCGAGCCTGCTTGCAAAGCTCCAATCAAAGCGTTCGAAGGTCGCATGCACGCTGCGAGCCAGGGAGCAGAAACCGTCTAAAACACTTTAGCAGCACATCCGATCTGTGCCAGCTCGGATGCTGCCACCGGTGACAAAAAGGTAGAGTACGTGCTACCGGATTGTGCTTGTACAGCCACAACTGGCACCGGACTCGCAGCCATCCGCAGTATTTACCAGTCATCCGGCGACGGCACCAAGCGAAACTCGGCCAACCCCACCTCCGCCGAGTACAGAGCCAGGACACCGCCGCCCAGTCGCAGTATGCACGATCACAACCGCTCCGGCCGCTGTGCATAGAGTATCGTGGAGGTTGGTGCCGGTAACACTACCGCCACAGGATCCGCGGCTACACCAACATGGGAAACAAGACCCGCAACACCGCTTCCCACCAACCAGACAACCACCACCACCGACCAGACCACCACCAGCACCTTCAAGACCGCCAACAACACCGAATAGACCACCACCACCACCAATCAACAGGTCACCGGTCCGCCAGTCGCTACCCCTGCGGCCACTCTTACCCCCACCAGCCCGTGCCATGGTGGCAAGAGAGAGAGAGAGAGAGTACTAGTCTGGGTAACTGTCCCGGATTGTCGTAGGGTGCGAGGGGGCGAGGTCCTCGTGCCTCAAGGGGCCACGCGCTGGCGCGTAGACCTACCCAGCGGCCGATGGAACCTGCGGTTCAACGCGGCGACAGGTGCGCTCACCTATGCGGCTCCGCAGGTTAGTTTCTTTCCCCTACCCGTGAACATCGCGTAAGACCGACACTCTTCTGTACTAGAGTCTCGCTCTTCGTAGTAAGGAGGGGATGTGACGAGTATACACGACATACTCGTCACTAATTCAAATATACGCGCGCTTAGTCATAACGACGCACGCACGATCCGAGGCGCGCGTACACAGCGGCCGCTCGGCCGCTCGTCGCCCCACCGCACCGACTACTCCCACCGCTCCGGCCGGCCTATATAAGGCGGAGCACAGCACGGACTAGGCAGTCTCTCGGAGACAGTCGCCTCAGGCTCACCTGTGGTGGACGTCTCTTGAGAGCTCTCTCGCTCAGGCTCTCCTGTGCGGGAACCCCTCGGGATACCTCCCGTACATTATGAGGCTCTCCTCATTCGCGGAGTCTCGTCGGATTTATGTATATATAGTGAGGCTCCCCTCACACGTCGACCCCCCGATGCAGCTGAGGCTCTCCTCAGCCAGTACTCTGCAAACCCGTTGGGCTCCCCAACCCGTCTTTCGCGTCCACTATGGGTCGCTCTAGTATCTGACCGTGCACGCGTAACCAGGTAATACTGGTCCGTTTCCGTCATACGTGTGACACGTATGGTCCACGTATCCGTCCGCATTGTAATAGTTATGTTAAGTGTATATAAGATATTGTACCGGCGAATCTAGGTTAGTTTTGTGTACAATATATATTGTAACGTAAGGATAGGCTAGTACACTGCGCGTCCTATACAGGTTGGATTAATTTCGGATAACAGGACATATACCATTCGATAGATCTCAAAATTCTAAGAACAACGTATATTTCTCGTTTTTCGATCCGACAAGTAGTCTCCGAGTTATTAATTGTTAAAAGTTAAGAAGATGAGCCAATCAGCGGGCGGCTAAGTAGGTAAAAGTTTAAATTTTTTAATTAAAAAATCTGGTTTTGTTAAGTTCTGAAGATTTAGAAAATTTTGGGGTCTACTTAAAGTGTAGAAAGATACATTTAATATTAAATTTACTACGTAAATAATCAGGAGAGTAAGTAATACTTACGAAAAAAAGGACAAAAATACTGTAAAATCAATAATGAAATGAAACTTAAAATTTGACAAAGTTAAGATTAGATTAACTAAAATACTAATAAATATTTCGTTTACTGCTCGAATTACTTGAACTTAGTTATCGAACCCAATTTTTTCCGCGATTTTTTCCGTAGTTATAGGCCTTAGAAAAATTTTTCAAACACGTGATCACGACTATCAAAGTATCTCAGGAAATTTTGGTGGAATTTTTGAACCACTCCTTCCAACCAAATGGCGGCCAAATCGAAAAAAGATCATAAAAAACATAACTCATTTTTTTCTCTCCAAAATTATTGACTTTAGACAAAAAGTTTATAGAACAGAAATATCTTAGATCATAAAAATCCCTCAAATTTTTTCAGAATTTTTGGAGATGATTTTGGAAAATTGTATTTTCCAAGTTTTCCAAAAACTCAAAAATTTTCTCCAAAAATTCTGAAATAATTTGAGGGTATTCTATGATCAATTTTAAGACATTTTTGTTCCACAAACTTTTTCTCTAAACTCAATAGTTTCCAAGAAAAAAAATGAGTTATATTTTTTATGATCTTTTTTCGATTTGGCCGCCATTTTGTTGGAAGGAGTGGTTTAAAAGTTCTACAAAAATTCCCTGAGATACTTTAATAGTCGTGATCACCCCTGATCATATTTATATTATGATTCCTTCATGATAACATTGCTAAAAAAAATCGCAAATTTGATTTTATGCAAAAATTTTAACGTTTTTTTTTTTGTTTAATTGGCTATAACTTTTTTACGCAGTTAATCACAATTTTAAGCCCAGATTCTGAAAGGGCATTCAATTTCATGTCGAAACACGTGTTTGCAAAATTTTTCAAACGCCTATAACTACGGAAAAAATGGCGTCGAAAATCAACAAAAAAATCAGGCCATTTGGTCGTTAATGGGGTTGGGTTAAGATACAAAATTATACGTAACGAATGCAAAACCTTAGGTTAATAATAGCGCTTCATTCATCAAGTGCAATAAAACAATGTAGGAGCAAAGCTATTCGGTATGTACACCTGCTATTCGGCCTTACAAAACCAAGAATTTTGCACTGCGGTATTTTATTTCTGACAAGACATTGTCTGAACTTTAAAGCTGAATCATATAAGATCATAGGTACGAAACAGAATCTTATTCCTAGAGGAAGTTAATTAACACACTCATCAAGCTACGATAAGAATTTTTATTACTTGAAAGAAACATAAGTCTCAAAATCAAGTAGAATGAAAATTTCCATATTTTATTGGATGTTTTTTAAAGCACTTTATCTTAAGGAAGTCATTGATATAGCTTCGAAACCTTAGTATAACAACAATCAAAGACGATTATTCATAATAATTTAATTTGATCAATTAATTAATTATCGAATGTTTTGGAGAGTACACTAAAACCAAAACAGTCAAATGAAATCCACTTACAGCAATTGATTTAAATTTTTAAGTGAAATTTGTAAGTGGAAAATGCTTTATTTCTGAAACCGGAGCTGTTTAATTTGGGATCGCGAATAAAAGTTGTGATGCCTTTGGATTTTTGGATTAGCAATGATAAATGACACAACACTGGGAATCATAAAGTAATAAATGTAATAGTTTATTTAATATAAAAGAGTATAGAAATACAAGGTATGTACGAGAATATTCGCCTTAGACGTGGCGTACGGTAGCGTGGCTAACACGAGAGTGAGCTATACCGCATTCGCACACTATACGCAATCTTACTCACACATTCTATATATATAACAGCGGCGTCGGCTCGCTGTGCGCGCATTGCGTATATCTATTACTAATACGATATACTACAAAAGTAATAGCAAATAAGAATCATTATTTATTTATTTATTTGTTTGTTTGTTTGTTTGTTTATTTTTTTGTAAGCAAGACATATGCTTTTTACATTATAGCTTACAATTATCCGACATTTGCCTGTACAACTGTGAATTCTCACTTTTTTTTAAAATACTTTCTTTCCAATATGTCATTAACTGAACTTGAGAGTGTGAACAAAAGAATGTGTAAATATTATTATTGGCAGCAATTTAATTTTAAAATTTAGTTGCTTCTCGCCTGCTAAGCTGAAAATGTAAGTATCTAATTTCATTACATTTACATACAATTTCTGAAAATACTTTATTCAAGAAGTGCATTGGCTAAACTTGTAATCCTGAGGATAAGCCCTGTCGAATAAGATTATTTAATTTAAAGGTTTAATTTATAGGATAGTTATATCTTTTCGATAAAATTTAAAAGTGATTTATTTCAGTAACTAAATTTAAAACTAAGAAGCTCACATTGCAGCAAGAGAACATG
>UELU01145946.1:0-15072 GCA_900490025.1 Megastigmus dorsalis
CAAATATGTAGCTGGACCCTACTTTTTTATTGCAAATTCGGATTCAGCGTCGAAAAATACACAAGAAATCATAGGTCTGGTTTACTGCACAGACCTTTTTATTTTTTTGTGGGCCTGTGTAATCTTCACTATTCGAATAGAAATGTAGCTAATCTATTTTGTATTATAAGGACTGTAAGAATAAAACCTACATGAGGATTGAAGAATACAAAGTAGCTCGGATAAGCCAATTGTCTAATGCTAATGTTTCCAACGATGATAGGATCCTGGATGAAAGTGAAAATCCTACTGTACGGCATTCCACTTCCGTACATGAAAAGCACGCAAATGGTCGTGAAGAGTCTCGATGACTTTGTGCTCTCCAGCATGATACTCCTCTCGGTGACGCTATTAGCATCTTCCCAGTCGGTCATAATCCAAAATATAGAGTCTCGGATCTCGCTGTTCTTCGCCAGGACTGACGAGTACTTGAAAAGATTCATCAAGCAAAAGCTCAGCGGTCCTACGAGTCTTAATCGGACCTTAATTTTTTTTTCATTAAAATTATTTTTTTAAATTCGTAAATTAAACTAACTTAAAGCAGACATGGGAGAGCGGAGCGGTATGGGTCTTGTAGGTAAAATAGACTTTCGTTTTTGTCGAAAAATGAACAATTTTATTGTAACTTTTCTATTTAGATTTAACAAGCATTGTATAAAGCATTTCATAGTCACAAAGAAAGATAAAAATAATGATATTAAAATGTTTAAAAGTAGATTTTAAATTTCAAGGCAAAAGTCCGATAATACTTACAATATTGGAAATTCAAGATAGAGTAAGAAAACTGTTTGGACCAAAATATTTCAGAAAAAGTAGAAGAAATAAAAAAATTGAGTAAAAAAGTTAAATAAGAAATATAAAAGTTTTTGAAATTTTGTTCATTTCACTGTATAGTGAATAGAATTACCTTTATTTTTAAAAAATCGTACAAATCCATCAAGATTTGTCTTTGAAACCCCATGGTAATATCATTTAGAACCATTATACTGGGTTGCAAGTATCTAAGAACTGAATTGATATAAATAAATTTAGTAGTGTAAATTGTTATACAGAAATTTAATATGTTCTTTTTACAGGTCCAACACCGGCTTGTGCCCTTAAATTATAAAAACTTTTCACGAACTTGGAAGTTGCAGAAGTTCCATTCGATAGTGCTTTTGAAAGAAAAGTATTGCATAGAAGTTTTTTACGATCTTCGAAGAAAGTTAATTTAGATTCTGCCAGCATAACATTTATAGGAGTATTATTACAGTATCCGAGAGAAGAACGTATTTCTTATACAAACGTATTATTATACAATTATCTATTTTATTTGAGAACTACCTGGGATAATTTTAAGTAACTTTAGCATCGGTAAGCTATAACCCTGAGATGAAAAAAAAAGTTTTTATACATTTATTCAGGATCTTTTTTCTCGATTTGTTGATTTACATTTTATGTAGCCTGCTAAGTCATCAGCAAAGAGTGACCTCAAAAATCACCTATTTGGTCGCCTTCGAAAATAGATTGTAATTTGAATCTAAATAATAGTTCGTGATAAAACATTAATATTTTCAAAGTTTGGAGTTGAGCCTACCTTTAGTTCCAGAGATGAAGCCTCAAAGATACACTTACAAGTTAATTTCGTCTTCAAATAAAAATGATCCATGTTTCACGTATGTGCATACCCGGATTTGTTACATTTATAGAAAAAATAAAATCGTGCATAGGTGCATCATAATTTATTAAGCGGATTGAAGCTTACGCACAGTGGTCTGGCGGAGCGAAAAAGCGATCAAAAATCGGCTTTAAGCGATATTAAAATGAAAATGACCATTCCCAATTGGAAATTGTCATTTTTGATATCACAAATGAGTTACCAATTCCCCCATAAGCGGCAGGGTTATGGAATATAACCTATTAATCCATTGAATTTGACGATATGTGAATGCTTTGACTATATAAGTAAAGGAACTCATAATCAAGTCAGTATTATATATATATATATATATATGTGCGGGTGTGTACGTATGTGTGTGTATGTATGTATGTACGTATGGAGATATATATATATACAGGGTGTCCACAAAGTTCCGGGACACCCCAGTAAGTCCCAAGATATAACTATTTCCAAAGAGGCTAAGGTCATTCCTGTAGTAACTTTCAACGGAGAATCCAATGGTTACCTTGATATTGATCTTGAACTTGTCCTTCAAGGTCATTTCAAGATCAACTTCTTTTTTAATAGACACCTAATATTTTAATGTTGGAAATCGAAAGAGCGAATGCTTTTACGTTAGAAAATGTACTTAAGACACAGGTCAGGTGTGAGCTAAATAACCACTCAAAGTCAGATGCGACATTAATGGTCATTGAAAGATTATTTCAAAACATGTAAGAAGCGTAGCAACTGGATAAAATTCCTATTTATTGAGAGAATGAATGAATTTGGAGTAGTATCCTTTACAGTATTTTATTTAACATAATCAATAGGATATTTGAAATTAAAAAAATGTTTTAATAAATCTCAACAAAGTCTCCCAAAACTTGCGACAAAGTGATGAATGCGTTCTAATTCCTACTGAAATCATGGTTATTAAAGTCACATCTGACCTTTGTTTTAAGTACATTTTCTAACGCAAAAGCTTTCGCTCTTTCGATTTCTAACATTAAAATATTAGGTTTCTATTAAAAAAAAAATTTGACCTTAAAATGACCTTGAAGGGCAAGTTCAAGGTCAAAAGCAAGGTTACTATTGAATTTCTCATTTTGAGTTGATGAAGAAATGTCCTTATTATCATTGCAAGGTATTTTACGAGGGATATTCAAAAAGTAAGTTTCCCTGTGTTGGGAAAAAATAAAACACTAGTTTTAGGCTATAAAAATAATTTGACTTTATTCTTTTACTCTTAAACTATTTTTCTACATAGTCGCCTTGGACTTCAATACATTTTTTGTATCTGTTTGCAAGCTTAAACAAACCTTCCTTAAAAAATGGCTTGCCCTGTTTTTGGATCCACGATTTAACGACTTTTTCGATTTTCTCCGACAATATTGTATGGATTGAAGTTCGGTGAATTTTATATTCAGGAGACATCTTTTCCAAAATATCATCAATAGTCCATCGTCTGTCCTCCTGAATAATTTTTTCAACCGCTGCAATCGCATCGTCGGTGATGGCGCTTTTTGGGCGTCCTGCACGCTGCTCATCGTGCACTTCTGCGCGTCCCTCGAGAAAATCTGTGAGCCATCTTCGCACCATCTGCACACTCATACAGTCTTTACCATAAATAGTCACCAATTCACTGTGAATCTGATTGCCGTTTAACCCTTTTGCAGTTAAAAAACGGATAACCGCACGTAATTCACAATCGGACCCGCTTTGCACTGGTAGCTCCATGATTGTCGAGCTCGTACTGCTGAAAAAAGTATTCTTGGCCACCAAAACCAATTTCGCTCTTATCAGTAGAACCTAAACTGAAACCATGATCAGCTCAAGTCCGCTAGGTGGCGTCTGAGAGAAACGCCAAACTAGGGAAACTTACTTTTTGAATACCCCTCGTATCTTTTCGATAAATCAGCGAATCGTACTTTTCGGTATAGGTAAAACTCACGCACCTGCTGTCGATCCCAGCGGCTTCAAAATGTTCACAATAAAATTCTCTAGTGCCATTGACTCGTTATTTTAGCCGTGAGTACCTACAATTTTTGTATTCTAAACTAAACGAATAGGTTGCCTCATTGAGAGGGCGCTGGCATCAGGTGGGGATATCATATAAGCCAGCGAGAGTTTAGATTAGAATAAAACAAGTGCAGGTACTTACTCATGGTTGAAATAACGAGTCAATGGCACTAGAAATATAAAACATTTTCAGACCACTGGGAATGACAGCAAGTACGTCAATTTCACGTATACCCAAAGGCCATTCAATTAAAAAAAATACGTTTTGATTATTTTGCAAAATTCTATCTGGCATAGTTAGTGGAATTTTTCATGTGAATTCTTCATTATTTTAGGAAAATGGACATGCCACGATATAGCAGTATAATAGCAGAAAATAAGTCCTTCGTTATTTTGAAAAAATTATAAGGTGAGGTGAAAAATTTATAATAAAAGCCTCAACATGCACTTTCCCCTCAAAAAAACAGTGTTGAGATTTCCAAAAAAAGATGTTTAATGCTCATATCCTTTTGTATGCGTAACTCCTTTGTAACTTTTGTAGTAAGGAGGCTTTATCCATAATTTCATGAGTGTGCTCTCAAATTTAAAGATTTTCAATTTTAAGCTAGAAAATTTAAAAGTTCCAGAGATTTGCTCATAATATAATAATAATATAATTTATATACCAACATCTTTGTTGATTTAACCAATTAATTAGTTAAAAAAATCAAGAGTTTTAATCGATAACTACTGGTTACCTCTGGTGCGTACAGTACCGACTTATCAATAAATTTTCATTTGTTCACAAAGCGAATAATATTTTCCATATACACGCGAATGTATGTGTACGTAAAATATGTGTGCATATACGTATTGTAAGTATTTTTTGCTATACTTGTCTACATTGTCCAACAACATTCTTCAAATGTACTACTTAAAGATAATATAAAAGACCAACAATGAATCATTCTTTTCGAAGTTGCCTTTCGGTACACTTAGAACTTTCATATACGTCTTAACCATTGAAATTAAACATCGTGAAATTATTGATATTTTAAAAATAAATAGTCATTTACGGGTGGAAGAGCAAAAAGAGGCTGTTTTAAACTATTTAATAAGTGCGTTAATTTAAGTAACAGTGATGAAGAGAAAAATATAATTAAATGTAGAATGAGGAAAAGTTTTTACAATAACTTTCATGAAAAATTAAGAAAATTATCAAAAAATAAACGGAATCATGAAGTTTTTGAAAATACCTATAATAACTGGTTGGAGGGGAGTTTAAAATAGCGTTTTGAGCAAGTTCATGTATCAGATATTTACTTTTATTCAATTCTAAAATATATTTTATAACTTTAAGATAAGAACTAGCATTATTTCTTAGACGTAGCTACGGTGACTGGGTCGGCAGAGTGATGAGCTCGTAATTCGGAGGTCCCGGGTTCCAGCCCAAATCACGGCTGATTGACACAATTAGCACCTCTGTAAATTTTACATGTGCATAGTTTACGAAAAACACACCGTAGACCTCCGTCGCTGGTTGAAACAGAGTAGAAGTATAAATACAGTGAAGTTAAATAAAAAAATAATTATTAAGCCATTCGCAGAAATAAACAAAAAGAAACAGACTCAAGAAAAAAATTTCTTATTCGACTCACAAGAAAACATTAAATTGAGACAGTCTTTAATATAAGAATTTTTGCGTGCATAAGAGAAAGTTTGGATATACATACCTATTACTAGCAAGAGGGATATAAATAGAGAATATTTTGTTAAACAAATGTGCATCTGTTGAGGTCAAAAAAATTTAAAGTTATTGTGAATAGTTATTTACGATACAAGTGGCCTAAGTGGCACTTTACGGCACGGCGTGTATTAGCGCCCGAGCGTAGCGAGTATATAAAATATTTTATAGCACTGACTAGCATAAATCCGATGTCACGCTTATCCGTGCCATAAGCAGCCCAATATTGCACCGTGAAGTTAGCGCCCGAGCGTAGCGAGAGCGATAATCACGATGTCATAATGGACTGCTTATGGCACGGATAGGCATGACATAAGTGCGGATTTATGCCTCGCAGTGCTATAAATTCATATTTGCGTACGGCGATAATAATTCCCCTACATTACAAAAACTTCCTCTACAACTTACTCAAAATGTGCAAACATCTCATTCATAAGTTTCCATACCCACACAGAATTGCAACTTATATACTTTATATTATAACAAAAATTCATAAGTATCATACATTTCATGATGTCTATATTATCATGGAGCAAATCAATCGGGTTCGACAAAGACCTATGCACACTGATGACTGAGATTTCCCCAGTGACTTCGCTCCAATGTTCATGCCATAAAGTATGCAAAGTGCCACGCCGTCATCTTAAGGGAGAGAAAAGGTCGTCCCCTGTGCGAGCGAATAATTGTATCCAATCTCTGGACTTTACGGCATCGTGAATATGTTATGCGAGGCTTTGTCTGTACTGCCAGTGTACAAGTGTACGCGTCATTAGTTGGAACTCGTTCTGCGATACGAAGATTTTGCATTATAAAGTAACCTGTTGAAAATGACCATATGGAATCCATATGGAATTCTATATGGATATCTCGCAGATTTCCATACGGAATCCATGTGGTACGCATACGGCATACGCTGCAAAAGCCGTGCGAAAACCAATTGTGTTGGTTTAAATTTTAACCAAAAATCCACCTGGATTCCCATTGAAAAATACACCCGATAAGGGAAAATGAGGCCGTATGTCCGGATTTTCGCCCGGATATTTTTGATTGGGGTAACAGTGTATTCTACGATTGCTCCAGCTAATTATCGAGGGATTGAGAGTGTCTCAATATGATTAAGCAGCGGTGGGTGTCCGAAGTTTGCAAATAATTGTATTCTGATAATTAGTATAATTATATTTTTATTCCATTATTATTATCTTTAACATCGAAGTATAAACAGACAATATTTTCGTTATGTATAATACTCGAATAATAATTTATACAGACACATAAAATAACATATTGTACATAGATTAATATTTATTGTTGTTGTCTTCATTATTCAAGTTAATGTTCTTACAACTTTTGTTTGTATCTTAGTTACAGTATGTAAAATTACTTATTATTGAATTATAATATAAAACTTTTTAAATACTTCCTTATAGTGGTGATTATCTATTTGTAAAATGTTTGATAATTTAAAGCACTTTAAATCTACTAACTCAATCAGTAAAAAATTGAGTACAAATTGATTTTATTATTTGATGATCACGAAATGGTTATAACTAATTTGTTGTCATCCATTGCTCTCTAGTGCTGCTTATATACTTGCAATAAAAAATCATAATAATATGTTATATTATATTAATGTACATTATTCTCTTTCTCCTATCTTATCTCATTATTTATTTTTTTTATTTATTTAGGCGTACCCAGACCTGAGAGGTCTATTCGGCCGTCTCATTATTTATTATTAACTGCTTTTGAATATTCTTTCTTAATTCTTTGCTAATGCATGATATAAAAATAAAATAAAATTTCTGTATAAAATGATGTACTTGAAAGTATGAGAAACATTTACTTATGATATTTTAACAAAAAGATTGTGATATAAAAGTATACGTTCGCACATAAAAATAAATTTATTTCCATTTCTAATTCAATATTTCACGTTTATAATTGTTATCGCTAATACACAAACGAGAGCTAATAATGCCATCCGATGGTCTGTATTTTCCATATCGAAAATTGAAAAATATGTGAACTTTATTCAACTAGCAACAGTCCGTAAAAGATTTAGATATCCAACCGCTGATCTCATAATCTAAAATATTAGGAGCCATCAATTTTTTATATCTTCAAAATACAAATCATGCATCAATTGATTGTATATTTTTTTTCTTACCCCTCCAAAGTTGTACATAGAAAGCGGGATCATTTTTCCAGCTGTGATTTTGACAGGATTATAAGTGGCTCTTATGATCAAACTTAAAGCTCGGCCTTTAGTGCCTCTAAGTCTGTGCCAATCAACCAAGTAACATTTCATGCCAATTTGAACAGCCTGAATTATTGGTTGATATGTAGTTCATTCCATAATACGTTAATATACAGATTTTTATTTTCACGAAATTTTGTAGACTACTTACTTTTTCAGTCAGAAGTTCACCAATATAGCAGTAAGTAAATATCAGAGCTACAAGTGAAGTTACCATTATGAAATATGTTAAAATTCCAAACCCATCATTCTGTGATAAATCCTGGTTTTTAATTTAATATGGAAGAAAAATGAAGGTTCAATTATAATTTAATTATAATGTAATTTTAATCAATTTACATTTATAAATTCATCTGATATACCATTATAAAGTAATAGCCAGTTAAGCATAAGGTCAAAGTACCACCGACTACTTCGACTAAAAATATTTCACTCAAAAGATTCTCGACTCGTGCCATAAATCTGAAAAGAGAAATTTCATACTAGGTACTTTTTTATACAAAATTATACTAGACAGCAAATTAGAGGTGTGTCATATGTTAAAATAATCATAAACATGAATTGAATACTTTTTATGACACATTCAGTGTCATTGGAAGGTACAGAAATTGGATTACGTACTGTTGTTTTATTAGTATGAATTTTTGGAAGCAGTCCATCAAGTAAAAAAATGGATGGCATACGAAATAGTACATTATGACACTGGACTCGCTTCGCTTGTGCGAAAACGTCTCATTCGGTAAATAATCACCTTACAACACAAGTTCATACAGAATTTTATTGCACGAGACCAGAAAAAAATAAAAGTAATTTTTAAAGCTAATTCCAGGCTTTTTAATGTCTATTACTTAATTTTAAAGCTTCATAACGAATTAAATGTGGGTTAAAAACTGCTATTTTGGCAACTAACCATCGAAAAATCCAAAATCCATGTTTGAATTCAGCTGCTACGAAACCCTCCTGAAACCATATTTTTAACAATGAGATCTCAGTTTTCTTGCAACTTTAGAAATATTCTACTAATATTTAGTGACTTGACTAAATATTATTAAAATAGTGTGCTTCTATATGGATGCGATCCTGCATTTGCAACAAGCTATCAAGCCATCAAGCAAAACGATGGAAGTGTTACGTCCGGAAGGGACGTAAACAATTATTTATTTAAATTATGTATAGATATATATATAATTTATGTGGTACGGTTTACCGTCTCAATTGGATAACTTTAGTATCCAATTGTTTATCGTGAGGTTGGGTTAGAATTATGAGTCAGAGTCTTTTATAGTTTAAACGTTAATCGTTTATTAAAGACTACCCGGAAGAGATCGCATATATTTGACGTGTCTCTATACTCGAGAAACCCTGACCGTGATCAGCTCAATCGGCTCGATCTGTCTCTAATTGAAGCTCAAAAATGGACTGACTAATGTGTCTGTTTGCATCAGGCAGGATACCTCGGTTCCTGCCGAAAATCCAGAGAGGTGGTAAAGATAAGTGTGTCAGGAATCCGTCGAGTAATGACAGATTAGCGCGTGAAGCAATCAGCTGCACTTGGTAGCTGAGCTGAACGCCTGACGCGCGAAAAATATGGTATTTAGGTGTGTGTGGACGATCTTTAAAGAATGCGATCTCTGTGTTTTTGCGTATAGCCAAAGCTAAAGAGATGTTTCGACAGAGGTCGGTATGTGAAATGAAATGTAGCAATGAATATATGTTTCGGAACATAACAGAAGTGTTCAGATTTTTTTGGAGTACAAAACAAAATTGTATATGAGATCACTACTGAATTTATGAACTTGGAAAATTTACCAAAGGTTTTACAACAAAATTTTCCTAGCAAACTAGTAGAGTTCAGATTATGTATGTTTGAATAGTTATAAACGTATTGGCAAAATTGAACCAAGCGAAGTAATTGATGAGATTAATTCAGACAATGATTCTAATTTGGTTGATACTGAAGACCATGATTTTTGAGCAAGCACACGGTGCGCATTGATAATTTAATAAAATATTCGCTTCGCTCGAGCGACAAACTTCCTCCTCGTCGAGATAATCTCCTTCGCTCACTAGTTCCATAATGTACTATTAAAAGATTGATGTTTTTATTTTATCAATGTCAAGGTGATGATTGCCTGATAAGCTAATTTATATCCAATATGTAATTGAGGTCATTTTACACCGATTCCCTCTATTACGCTAAAAATGTGGTTTCTGGGGTTTTGGCAGCTATTAAATTCAAATATGGAGTTCGGATTTTTTTATGGTTAGCTGCCAAAATAGTAATTTTAAGCCACATTCAATTCCTAATAATGCTTTAAAACGGCCTGGAATTAGCTTTAAAAACGAATTTTTGATATTCCATCCACTTTTCTACTTGACGGAGTTGCTTCCAAAAATTCAGGATAAATATTACGTATGAAAAAACCCAAGTAGGAAATATCATTTAAATATTAAAAGGAGTGTGCTTTGATTTCCAAACAAGCAATTGTTTGATGAACGTAATTGATGATGAATATAAGAACAGTTTTGTAGTGTAATGCACAGCCCATACTCAAGTATTATTTAGTTTTATTTTTATAAAGATCTTGTTTAGTTAATTAAAAGCGCCGCGAACGCGAGCGCTAGACGCACATAACAAAAAAATTTAGGTATGTATATATCGGAGCGTCGAAAAGCTCGAGTACTGCCCGAGTGGAGCCCGCCCGAGCTTTGGCGAGCGCGCTCCACTGTAAATTGTAACAGTAGCGGAAGTGGAAAGCTCGACGCGGAGGGGATAACCCTTTCTCCCCAAGATTTCGATATAAAAGGCGCTGCGTCGCCAGCGGAAGGACACTCGCCACACTCGCTTTCTTTCGCTCGAAGCTCTACCTCAGGCTCACCTGAGAGCTTTCCCGCCTCCAAACTGGGCTAAAATAAATGATCGATTTTTTGTAATAAATAATTTCATTATTTATTCAATTAAAAAAGAAACATTTAAGCTTAAACTTGTCTAGTGATTCCCCATTGCGCGGCAATCGTGAACCCGAATATTCAACAGTAAAATCTAGCTTACACTTACGGCAGGTGGCGATTGTACAGTCTATTACGTGGCTGTACAATCTACCTAATGCTGTAAGAATTAAAATAAAATCATTTAAATAATCATACGATCCGTGGCGAATGCGCAGTCCAGTGCGTGGCTGTGCAATCTACCTAGAGATTAAGATTATAATTAAAAATAAAATCAAATTGACGAAAAAATAAAATAAGACTCTTGGCGATTATGCAGTCCATTGCATGGTTGCATAGTCTACCAAACAATCCTATCCTACTTATAAAAAATAAAAACAGTGTCTAGCAATCGTCCAATACGAGACGATTGCGAACACACGATAAAATCAAAGATTAAAAAAAAAATAAGTGTTTAGCGATTGCCCATTACGCGACAATCGTGAACGCACGATCTAAAATTGCAGCGAAAGCTCTCGTTAGCTCTGGCCGCGGTATCGAGCGCGGTATACTGTCCATTGCGGACGCATAATCGCCACCCAGAGTGATGAGAGTCTAAAACTGAACCGTGAATAACGCGAAAAACAAAAATATAAACGCGATTGTTCAAGCGACATTTCGAGACCGAACCTTTTAAAAACATTATGTAGACGCGTACCGCGAACAAAGCCGCTAAGCGCAATTAGCATGTCCGTCACAGTAGGTAGATAAGATTTATATTAGAATATCTCTCCGATTTTACTTAAAAGAAGAACCAAGAAAGTAACCAATTAAAGAAGACATATGACAGGCTTGCAGACGGTTTCAGCATATAAATTTGATTATTATTTAATTTAATAATATATGTGAAAATTGAAAATGTACGCAATGCAAATTACATGCAAGTAGATGCATGCTTAATAATGTAGTACGTCGACTTTTTTACTTTCTTGTCAGGTAAAGGGGTCAATTTTTTGTAATAATTTTTGGTACTTTAGAAAATGACGTAAATTAAAAATGATTTATATCATTACATTTACACTAAATTCCGAGCTGTCTCAATTAATAATAAAAATGACACTATCAAATGTCTTTGTATTTTCAAACTTAAATAATATTTTTAGTGCATATATAAAATAAAGTTTTGAATTTCGTTACTCTAAAATCCGAAGATGCAATTCAACAACAGCTTGAAGCCTGCGATCGAAGCCAGTTTTCGTTTCATAACCAACTGGATTAGGTAGATCCTTATTGTTGTCTTTGTCATTGCCATCAATCAATTGTTCCATCATGTACATTACGATGTCCATTAGTCCACAGGCATGAGTGACAAAGACTATCGCCAAGCAGAATGTTGTGATTGTCGTTGAATGAACTGCTACACTTGATACCAGCTGGAGAATAAAGGCGATTTCGTAGTTGGGCGAGGCACTCAGATCTATATTCACAAGGCCTCTGTGAACTGGCGATGGCAAAGGTTTGATAACCACTCCCGCTGGCGTAATAATTAACGGTGTTACAAGTGTTTTTATCAACCGAAAGAATGTGGCACCTGTGGAAATAAAAGATAGATGTTGCTAGGTAGGAATTTGAAACTTACCATTATGTTATGATTTCATGTTTATCAAAATATATTTAGAGAAACAAGTAAAGTATCCAGAATATCGGATCTAAAACACGTTTAGGTTGAAACATTTTTATACTAGTGCATGTACTCATTTCTTTCTGACAACATGTACAGTATCATACCTGCAAGGAAGGTCAAAGCACAGAGTTTGGCAAGCCTGTGTCCAATATTGACATTTCTTCTCATGATCTCACGATGGACCTCGCATTTCATCCCTCGCCAGTCCTGCTCCAATAACTCGAGCACGTGTTTTATTTTATTCGAACGTCGCAGTAGAACGGTGTACTTGATCACAGCCATGGTATTCAGTATCATAGCTCCCATCTTTTGAATACGCCTCGAGAAGATGCGTTCCTCGATGAAGATGTGCAGGTAGCCTGGGACTACCAGAAATGATAACAACGCATAAAGGATAAATACCTGTATAGAAGATATCGTACTGTATTTATTTTCTTAATTCTGCATTAAACTATGTTGCTTGAAGTTTCCAAATAAGGTAAATGTGCCAGTTCTTGAATAAATAGACTCTATTGTTGTACCAGACTAATAGTGATGACAGAATAAAAGAATAATAAAATGTACACAAACAACTAGAAAAGTACTAATATTCTTAAATATTGTTTAGAATTCCTTCTTTAAACTGTAATACATTATAAAATACTAATTCTATCTCAAATTATTAAAAAATATATTTGTATTTATGGGGCTACTGTTATTTAAGACTTTTTCGAATTTCTTAAGCTTTTGAGAAAGAAAAATGTGTGCACTCTTTAGGATATAAATAGTGATAAAATCAATATATTTTATGAAGAAAGCAATTTTATGAATTTTAAAGTATTTCGAAGTTAATAATACAAACTTTTATTGTGAACTGACTTTTATTAAAAAATAGTAACCAATAAGCAGACTATACCATAAACCTATAGACCAATAAGCTCAACTGCCTATAGCTAGCATGCTAATTAAGTATGTGAGTCTTGGAGTAAGATTTTGTTTACTATACAAAAAAGGGAAAATAAAACATGAGAAAGTAAAAATGATTAATAAACGAGGAAAAAGAGTTTAAGTTTTGGTTAGCTAAGCGCGGTGATAGTGTATAAATAAGCGCGCGGTTCCGCTATAGTCTGGGTGCATGACAGGCAGTGCTGGCCATACACGGAGAAAGAAGGTACCCCCGACCACTGTTCGTATATGAATGGAAGTATAGAAAACAGAAATAAATAGACCATTTTATAAATTAATAAGTGATCGAGAAGGCGTGCATAATTTATAAAATCAAATATAAATCTTTGTATAATTAAAGTTATAAGTTGGCTAATATAGCAATTAGATTATATAGCAATTATGTATATTTTTGTTTTAAATTGCGGTAGATAAGTATTTAGCAAGTTATACCGTAAAATATTTAAGTAAAGGGAATAACATAAAGTAGTAAAAATGACAAAATTGAATGGTGTTACGGTTTGAATAATAAATTAGCCAAAGACGACAAACTTATTTTCTACTCATGTTAGTCCAATTTAAAACATAATTAATATCGCAGATGTTATTTTAATTAACTTATAGTTCCTTTTCCAAAGCAAATTGATTATAGTACATACAAGCAATAGATAAGTAGAGTTTTCAGTTTCGGACTTGAAGTGCATAATTGCAGACCTAATCCTACTTTACGGTATACATCATTTATTCTGTTACTTATATGAAACGTATTTACATCTGATACTTGCTTATAATTAATTGATTAAGATTTATCTAAAAATTCTACACCACAAAAATCATTTTTCTCTCCTGAATAAATGATTTAACGAGTTTATTGTACTGTTTCTGTATTCTGTAAATGTATTACGGGGGTTTTGCATTTTGAATTACTCTCACTACGGGCGCTGTTATAGTTTCGCATATCCCCACTTTACCGATGCACGCAGCCTATACTGACTGCAGGCATGGATAGATTATAATAATCTATTCGCTATGAGAGTATCTCACCACATACAAAGCGTTTAAAGAGGATGTTCTATAGTCTGAAAGATTCCTACCTTACCAGTTCTTGTATTTAGCGAAATATGTAAATATGGAAAATCATTTTTGGAACAAACCTCGCTTACTCCACCTCGTTAATGGTACAAATATTATATGGTTCAAGTTTTATGAAATTCTATACATAATTCACAGACACTTTTGTAGTTGAAAATTTCAGAGATAAAAACCGTTGTGAATTGCGAGCGAAATGTTTGAGGACAAAAATCTCTGTGAATTGTGGATGGAATTTCATGAAACGTGAACCACGTATGTTTACACCATTACCGAGATGGTGACAGAGTTTTTTTTTCTAAAAATTAGTCCCTATCTTTACATATTTCGTTAAATGCAAGAAACAGTAAGTGTTCCCGATTAATCATAATAATAATTTGTTATACTGATCTGTTCAAAAATAAAAGGCTCTTAGGTACAATTGCGTACGCAAACTACGAGCACGAAAAGATTAGTTCTTTTCGGGGCCGCAAATGCTTCTCTATTAGTTCAAGTAACTAATCAAGAGAGCCACGGCGTAAAGCTTCTTTACGGCCGTTCGGTTATCAAGAACACCTTTTATACACAATTTATGACACTCGCTGTCGTTCGATGTGACACTCGCTGTCCTTTAAAAGAAGACACTCGCTGTCGTTTAAGAGAAGACACTCGTTGTCATAGAGATTTAATAATTCTTCCATATCTTTTTCCTTTTCTCATTCATTCTTTTTTAAATCGTTGAACTGAACAGATGAGTTTTGTATTATTTTGTAATTCAATTAATAATA
>UELU01145946.1:16425-29821 GCA_900490025.1 Megastigmus dorsalis
ACACTCGCTGTCGTTTAAGAGAAGACACTCGTTGTCATAGAGATTTAATAATTCTTCCATATCTTTTTCCTTTTCTCATTCATTCTTTTTTAAATCGTTGAACTGAACAGATGAGTTTTGTATTATTTTGTAATTCAATTAATAATAAATAATATTTCAAAGATAAGTAATTATTATTTTAATAAAAACCTCCTGCCGAAATTCGCTATTAACGCGAACAATTATATATATATACATAATAAGATTTAGAATATATGGAAGAAAAAGAAACCATAAAAACGAAAATGTTACGAGACAAAAGTTATCGGTGTTTAGAAAATTTAAAAAAAAATATATAATTTGAACGTCTTCATGTGAATTGAGATCGACGCCATTTTCTTACAGTCGCCCGTAAGAAACGCGCCTTCAGTTGTAGTTTTATTGTGCGATGCTTTTTCACCGTCACGAGGTAAGTTTTGCATTATTGTTTATTAAATATTTTATTAATACAACAGAAAAAGATTTTTAAGAGCTAAATAACTTTATCAATAAAAAAAATAGATGATCTGGATTTGATCCCTTTTCCTATATGCTTCCGCAATTCTGGATCAAATGATCAGGAAATGTTCCGCGTTGCAATTATTTCTCAGACTTACATTTTTTAAATCCAACCTGGATACTTGCTAATGAATTTCTAACTTTAAAAATAAAATCTTATTTTTTGCAAAGAGCAGTTTCTGATCAAGTGTTTCTTATAAAAATATAAAGATTTTATGTACATATAATTTGCCATTTTTAAGGTTATGACCAATGTAATGTGCTTCAAATGAGAACATAAATTTATACTAAATTAATAATAAAAGAGAAATAGAAGGATAAGAATAGTAAATAATCATATTTAAAATTACTTTTAAGAAGAAAACATGTGTTTGGTCATAAACACTACTTTTGTTTTGCAGGCATGATAACTCTAATGACAGATATGCCAGCGATTAAGAGAGTCAACAAACAATATCATCCAGATGACTTGGTTAAAGCTCTAGATGATATAAAGAAAAATAAAGTATCTGTAAGAGAAGCTAGCAGAAAACACAAGGTGCCATTCACCACATTATGGGCAAAATATAAAGGAATATCTCGTGTTGAAGCGAGACCAGGTCCAAGCACCGTCTTGTCTAATGAAGAAGAGAACATTTTTGTGTAATGGATATTATATCTGAATAGAACTTGTTTTTGTGTTAACAAAGAACAGTTATTAGATAGTGTGCAAAAGCTCGTAAAGGATTTGCAAAAGGATGTGCCATTTACCAATGGAAGACCTTCAAAGCATTTGTACAAAGCTTTTCTCATGCGCCATCCACAACTATCATTAAAAATGGCTCAGAATATATCTCGTCGAAGAGCAGCTGTATCTGAACAAGACATACGAGTCTGGTTTGATGAAGTGAATGAATATTTAACTTCAAAAAATCTCTTAGAAGTAGATGGTTCAAGAGTTTTTAATTGTGACGAGTCTTCTTTCTTACTGAACCCTAAGCCTAAGAAATATTAATAGCTAAAGATCCGAAGTCTGCATATAATCGAATAACTGGTGATGATAAGGAGTGCCTCATCACTCTACTAACTGGTAACGCAGAAGGGCAATTACCACCACCATTGATTTTATACGCATATGAAAGGATTCCCAAACCCATAGCCGCCTCAGCTCCAGTAGGATGGGCTTTAGGCAAGTGTAATAGTGGGTGGATGACAAAGGAAACATTCTACGAATATGTAACTGGTAAGATATTTTTACATTAAATTTAATATTTACAATTTTACATTTGCATTTAATTTAATATGTATTTTTAATATGCATTTAATTTAATATGTCCATTAAAATAATATTTACAAGTACCTATATATTACAGGAACTTTCTATCCATGGTGTGTACAAAATAAAATAGATTTCCCTATAATACTATTTGTCGATGGCCATTCCAGCCATTTAACATTGTCACTTAGTAATTTTTGCAAAGGGCACCAAATTGAACTAATCGCTCTGTACCCAAATGCTACCCATATACTTCAACCTATGAATGTGGTCTTTTTACACCCATTAAAAGTTTGCTGGATCAAGTTAGTGCATACATGGGGAATGGAGAATAATGGTGTCTCAATCAGTAAATTTAATTTTGCACCGCTACTAAAAAAGCGGTGGACATGGTAGATGCACCAAGAATACTCAAAAATGGATTTAAGTGTACTGGATTGCATCCTTTTTCTCCAGATGCCATAGATTGCTCTAAACTAATAAAGACATCAAGTGAATTTTGTGGGGAGAGCAGAAGAATCAACTAGAGATCAAGATGAACAGCATATAGAGGATCCTGAGGTTTAATTTTAAATAAAATTATATATAATCAGTTATAAAATTTTAAGATGATGAAATTATTAATTAATACTTTTCCATTTTAAAATTAAGATAAAGAATAAGTTTTAATTGTATTTCCATTTAAATATACATTCTAGGTTTACGTATCTATTTTATTAGTATATAATTAGTATAAATACTTATTTTTAAAATTTATGTTCTACTTAGAATATAATTTTTACTTTATTAAGTTTTTCTTCGACTTATGGTAATTCAATGATAGTCTAATGTCTACAATTTCATACGTATTTTATTTGAAAAAATATTTATTTCTACAATATTTTCATGTAATTTCTAATAGGACTTGCAAGAAAATTTAAGTATCCAAGAAAATATCATTTCAAATGTTGAAAGTAACTTAGAAAATTTAAATGATAAAGCCTTAAATTTAAGTGTTAAGTCTATTACTAGTAGTAGTACTGATTATTCTATGATGGTACCAATCGATGACGAAACAGTTTGGATAATCAGCGAAGATGGATCTATTGAGAAATCCAGAAATTGTATGAATCTGACTCACGGACCTTGGTTCCAAGTGCCTCATTCTATAATTGAGACTGCGGAGCCATCAGTTTCAATACATGAAGTATCGGAGACATTAAATTCAATGCATGAAGTATCACAGCCATCACTGCCAGTGGTTGAGTTGACAGAATCGCGAGTAGAATTGCTGCAATCATCAAATGAGAATATGTTAGTACAATCTCCAGAATCTTTTCAGTTACCCAATTCTCAGGAACATCAATCGAACGTCGCCTCTTAAAGATGTCTTAAACAAAAATAATAAAGGTAAAATTATCCAGTTCTGAATTTATTTAAAACCTCCTTTTTGTTAATGTAAGAAAATAATCTTTCCCTATAAAATAGCCATTTTGCTCACTCATGCGTTCGCTAAATTGCCAACATCTGATCAGTGGATAAACTATCATGAAGAACTCTCACAAAAGAATAAAAAAATTAGAAGAAGAAAAAGAATTGAAAAAGAATTTGAGACTAGAGAAGATAAAAATAAAAATGGAAAAAGAAGAGTAAAAGAAGAAACAAAACGACAAAAAGCCAACGTCCAAAAAGTCATAACCCATAAAAAAATAATTAGAAAAAAAATGTTAACGATTTCAAAGTCATTCCTACTTGTGATATTACCTTATATTTACTTATAATATAGTATATTACGATACTAGTGGCCTAAGTGGCACTTTACGGCACGGCGTGTATTATATATAAACGCCGTGCTTTGAAGGGCTGCTTAGGTCACGGGTATTGTACAATATTTTATAGCACTGACTAGCATAAATTCGATGTCGCACCCATCCGTGCCAAAAGGTCACGGTTAGGCGTGACATAAGTGCGGATTTATGCCACGCAGTGCTATAAAATAATTTATTGTACGGTAGTAAAAAACCAATATTATTTATGTAATAATAATAAATATTATTTATGTAATAATAATAAATATTATTTATGTAATAGTAATAAATTATTATTTATGTTATAATAATAAATATTATGTATTTATTAATAATAATTGTTATTTATTGTATATATAGATTAAATATTAATAACGAGAAAGTTAAATATATTTTTTTATCGCACTCTAACCTAAAAATTCGACCTTCGCATGTATTTCATGTGATCAGGAATAGGGTACCGTTCGATCAGAAACTACATCCGCATGCGATTAGTCTGATCGACAATTCCTCACGGGACGTTTTTTCATATTTTCATTAATTACTAATTTATTTACTCAGATTTTTTTTATTTGAATGTATTAAATTAAAGATAAAACTTCAATAAAGTAAAATAAAATGAAAAATTTTTACTTTCTCATGCTATTCGTCTAAGATATGAAAAATACTGCGCGTTTTCGCTTAATTGATCCAGAACTACGCTCTTCACGGTTTACAAGCCGCCGCATGCATCATACGGGCTTGCAATCGACGAAACTATACATACATGCTCAAGCGACAGTGGAACGAAGAATAGCATCACGCTTGCCGCAATGTGTATAGATATATACACTTAGCATTACGGTATATATAGATACACATGTAGCGCCGTCACATATATAGATATACACTTAACATTGCGATATATATTGTAACGTGGCGGATTTTCGCACGTTAATCGCATGAATTTAAATATCGAAAATGCCTTAAAAGGCAATATAAGCAGCCAGAAGGGATGTCCCTCCACCTCTCGTCTCGAGCCGTCAATTCTTTAAAACAATTATTTATTTTTATTTTTATTTTTGATGCCTACACAAATACGCGTTGACGAGCGCCGGGACCTTCTTTCAGAGTCAAGAGACACCAACAGAAGATCCCGCTGCAACCTCCAGGATGCGCCGCTCCGTCGCTCAAAACATCTACATGTTGCAGATGCCTAAGTCACGCATTCTTATATTTTTCATCTCTATCTTATGCTTCTCATTAGTTTTACCTCCATGTCATTATAATTCTCCCCTTTTAATTATTCAAAACCACTCATTTTTTATGCCTTAAAGGCTAAGAGTGCATTTTCCCGCAGTTTATGTAAGGGAGCATTATAGGCTTTCTAAGCCCACGCTCTTCTTGCCTACGAATTTTAATTCGTACATCTGCGGAAAATTCCATTGAATATTGCCTGCTGGCACATAGTAGCCCCAATATCGAATTGGAATATTTTAAAATTCTAAAATTATGGAAAATTCCACAATAGATACTTGTAGTGCCTGTGCTTACAGCAGCAAGAGAAAAGGACATTGGAGCGAGAGAGAAGGATGCTAGATACAACAACATTCCGATGTGGTGCCGAACTAGAGCGCACCAATCAGCAAGCGAAGTGACAGCAGCGCGAAGAATGTCCGGGGCCTCGACGGGCTCGGCGATGCTTGCCTCGGCGACTTCTCTCCTGGCTGCCAAACGGACAACACCCTCTCCGGACTCTTCCGCGCTGCGTAGTTGCGATCATCTATATCGCGTAAAAGTTCACTTCGCGAACAGTGCACGTGTCTTTTTATTGACAGCGCTCGTTCGTTTAGATTTATAAATTATTAAATTATATTTTAAATATTGTAAATTAACTGCCTCGCTTTTCCAGGCCCGATGTCTGATTAAAATCGTTTCGATACGAGCAGGAGCTACAAAAGGGTAGGATTTGCCTTACGCGCTGTCTACTTTGTGGCTTTAACTCCGCGCTAGAGTGCCTTTGTCCTCACGCGTTTGTAGTTATTTTTTCCGTTAATTAATATCTCGCGCACGTATCCGTACGCTCGAGATTTGAGGTGGAGCAACGCAAAATTTGATGAACCAAGCGATTCAAAAATATTGTTAAGCGAAGTCTGCGATGGCTCATTCGGTAGAGCGATGGACTCGCAGTCCGGCGGACCCGGGTTCGAGTCCAAGTGCGGCCGACTGACACGAGCACCACTGAATTTTAATTCATGTGCTTTGTTTATAAACACATCCCATGTCTCCGTCGCTGATTAGCACCAAGTGGGAGCATAATAGAAATAAGTAGCGTGCTTGTGACAGGCTTTTGTAATATTCCGCTAGACGACAAATAACAAAATTACAGCAGGTCATCGTAGAAAAGAAAGTTATTAATATATTAATAAGTGGCAGGTTAGATATTTTCGAGCAAATTGCAAAATAAAAAACTTAAAGAATCTACTCCAGAACGAAATGTTGCGCGAATTATGAATCAAAATCTAGATGCAATTAAAAAACAACTGTTACGTTTTGAAGTATTCAATAAACAATTACGTGTAAATAAGAAAAAGTTAACAAATGAAAAAACAAAGTCGATTTATTCACAATTGTTATCGGGAAAAATTATTAAAAAGTCAAATTTATGACTGCAACTTCTGGATTGGTGAGTGGATATTATCAGCGAAAGAATTTAACGCTGATAAAACTACAAACTGGTAGAAATATGGATAAAAAATTAAATTTACGTTCAGTTTTGAAAACAAGCATGCAAATTTTTTTTGAAAATGATGAAAATACGGTCTTAGCTTCGGGAGTAAAAGACACAATAACAAAGTTTGGAATTACAAAAAGAAAACGATTTTTGCAAGATACCGTCAGCAATTTATACGATAAATTCGTACTCCAGTCGTCGCATAGAATTTCACGCTCATTTTTTTTCAAACTAAAACCATTTTGGGTTCGCGTTATTGCTAAAAAAATTTCTGAACGCGATACTTGTTTATGCAAAATTCATGAGAATTTCGATTTAATTTTGCGAAAATTATAAAGGTTACAGATTTTACCTTCGGTTGGCAGAAAAAAGTTTGTTGAATGTATTACTTGCAATTTATCATCAAAAGAGCGTATGTATAGAGAATGTGCTACTTGTAAATCAAAAAATGTTTTAATATCAAATGATAATAGCTTAAAATTTTATGAACAATGGAAAACTATCACCGAAGATAGAATAGGTTCAAAAAATATAAACTACCGTGTAAAAATTACAAAAAATGTGAGGGTTGATTGCACTGTATCAGACATGGTTAAAGAGTTTACTTCATCTATTCCGAACTATTTAAAACACGCTTATGACACGGGGCACCAATATAAATCCATTGCAGTCTTTTTTCAATGTCAGTTGACATACATTTCCCTATTTTCCCGCGATTATCCCCGCCACCGCGGGCAGAGTGGAAAAGCGTTTCCACTGTACATAAACTGAGTAGCTGGCATCGTGAGCGCAACACGGCGCTCACGATAAGAAAAGTCCGATCAATGGTAACCGAGACTCATCAAGACAGTCTCGCATTTATACAGCGGCCGTTTTACCTGATCAGCGAGGAAAATCACGTGTAGATTTTCCCGATGCAATGTGCAGGAAAGGTAGGAGTGTGCAGTACACCGGTACTGCATACAGTAAAAATAGCCCCGTTTACAAAAGATATTATGGGATTACAAGAAGATGCGGGTTCTAAATTTTCATTATACTCAGAGAAATTAATTTTTAAAGCATATAAGGAGACCTGTATCTCAGCTTTTTTTTAATGGGCCTAAGTGGCAAATAATATATTTTAAACTGACAAAGATCTTTCTATCGGTCTTACAGTCTAATCAATATTCATGGGCAATCAGATTGCCCTTGTTTACAATCACCCCCGAAGAATCTGAAATAAACTTATATTTAACCCTGAAATAAACTTTTGTTAGTAAAGGACAATCTGACCGCCCCCACCACCCAAACATGCCCGACGTTTGAAATGGAAAGCATGTTTAGCCTCCTTATATACTCATCCCACTACCCATCCCTCCTCTCCCCACCACCAACCCCCCTCCCCTTTACCAATTTCCCCTTACAACTTAAATTAATAAAGAATGATAAATGTTATCTAATTTACTCGACTCTATTATTAAATAAACATTATATCGATTCCTTAGAATGTGGATACTCGCAAAACACTCCCTCTTATATTTATCCCTACTCCCCTCTTCTAAAACCTCCACACTCCCGAAATCGAAAGAATGCAAACAATTCATACAATGTTCCTTTAACCCCGAAGTAAAATTTGTACTCCGTAAACTATATTGATGTTCATACATTCTTTTTTTCAAATATCTACCCGTTTGGCCAATATAACACCCATTAAAATCTCTACACTGAAAAAAAAGTTCGGTTGTGTTAACCGAAAACTCCGGCAGTTTTGACGTATGCTCTCAAGTAAACGGTGTTCGGTTATGGCAATCATAGAGCTACAGTCAGCATAACTTGATGGCCCAGGCAGTATTTGACTGGCAGCAATAGCAGAGTTTACGGGTCACTTACAACGCTAAGTTGATCGTATTCTCATGCAAAAGCTGCATGAGTCACCCGTAATTCTTTTCTTGCACTTTATTATTGAACGATTCGCATATTAATCTTAATATGATACGGGAGATGCGGCTTCGTTAGAATAGTACATTATGACACTGATGTGGAAGGTGATTATTTAATATAAATGAATAATCACCTTACACAACAGTGTTATACAGCATTTTATCGCACGAGACCAGAAAAAAAGCAGCGAAGGTGGGATTTTTAGGTTAAAGTGCGATAATGATATTTTCGATTGCACTGCACCTGAGCTTATATATTACTTAAAATCGCGATTATTGCAACGCTTTGTTTATTTTGAAATATTATTATATGATTATACGCATAAAACATTTCATATATCTTATGTGCATATAGAAAATTATCGAGGGATGTATTCTGAAAAAATATTTTCAACTATGTCTTACTTTAAGAATGAACACTCCATAGATTCCTAATTATAATAATAATTAATAATAACCTAACCTACAAAAATACCTTCTAAAAATAAAATATGGTTTATATTTATAACAAAAATCTTTATTAAATTCTTTCGCAACCAATTCTTAGAAATATATGAATAAATGGCGTCTTTTTTAATTTTTAGTTTTGGGATGCTTTAAAAGCTTTGAAAACTTCTCACTCGTACCTTGTAATTTTCAAAATTTCACAAATCCTTTTCTCTGAAACTAAGGTAGATAAAAGAGCTTAGTTATAGTGTTCTGAAAATGCTTTTTGCTGCCCAATATCATGGCATGGTTTTCAATAATCTTCGTATGGATTTTTACTGATAAAAAATTTGAGTGATTGTTCGATTAGGTAAGGCTATACTAAAATTCTGCATATATAGGGATATACTTACAAACTACATTTTTTTCAATAATTTTCTTCATTTTAAGGCCAGACTAACAATTATTGTAGAATCTTTAAAGCCATATCTTTAGTTTTGGGATGCTTTAAAAACTTTGAAAACATCACATCGATAACTTTTTTTTGAGAGAGAGAGAGCCAGTAAATGTTTGCATTTTGCATTTTGTGAAGATCAATAAAATCACCTTACCTAGTTTGAACAATAAAGGAATAATGAATTCATCATCTAATTACTCTAGTATTTTATTTTATCTAATATGTATTTTTTGTATGAGATAAAATTTAAATTTTGTTCATTGAGTATATTCTTATTGTTATGATTTTAAATATCCGTAAATCTACTTATTAATTATATAAATTACTATAAGTTATTGGTTATAATTCCTTTGCCTTATCAAAATTCGATTTTTCTAAATATCGTGGCTCGGTCGAACCTCGTCTTTTACATAATATATATTATATCTAATGTCCTCAAATTATTCATTCAAGTAATATTATATATAATATATAGTCCTATATAATAATATATATTTTTATAGGATTTTGCAGTAATTAATATGTTTTTGATATTCCCGTTGTGCGTGTATATAACAATAAGGCGTGATAGTGTAATGTATTTAATTATGAATTGCCAAACTTTATATATATATTTAAACTAATATTTACGTCGTTGAGGTTAAAAAGCGGGTACGAGTTTTAGTCTGTATCGTCCGTATGCGCGTTTGGTCGTGTGGGCTAATATATGTATAATAAATAAGTTTTAAATTGCAAACAAATATGAAAGATGCGGATCAACTATGTTTACGGTATAACGTTTTTACCAGTGGAATAAGGCATAAACTGCTTGGTGAGGGCGCCGTAAGCGTAACCGACCACACAGGCAAATATTGCGGTTGTAGCACAATAGCGTTTACCTTGGACCACTAATGCAATTACCGCGTTAGTAACATAGGCTGACGTAACCGAACTTTTGTTTCAGTGTACAATTAATTTTATAAACTACTCCTGATTTTAAACATTTATCATCCTTGTCTTTACAATTACTAAATAACCTACCCAAATTATTATCATTTTTAAAGAAAACTTGAATATTCCGTTTTCTAAACACCGTTCTAATCCCTTCCGATAATCTTCTAACATAAGGTAAACTAAAATATACATTCTTCCCATTCTCATTCATTGTTTGTTTATCTACCCGTTTCCTTAATTTACCATTATAAATTTCCCACACTCTCTCCTCAATCATTTTATCAATAAATTCTCCCGGATAACTATTATTAATAAAAGTTTCTTTAACTAAATTTAAATTCTGTTTTCTAAAATCTTTATGTGATAATTTAACCGCTCTGTCAATGACACCCTTGATCGCACCTATCTTGCTTCCAAATTGGTGGTGAGAATTAAAATTTAAGAATCTACCTGACCATGTTGGTTTTCTATACCAATTTAATTTTACTCTATTATTATTGACTCTAATGATTTTAATATCTAAAAAACTCAATTGATTATCTGACTCGACCTCTTTTGTAACTTTAATTCTATCATGGATAGAATTAAACACATCCACCATTTCGTCAATAAAACATGCAGGCACAACTGCAAAAATATCATCAACATATCTTTTCAACATATCGGCTGAAAAACCAACTTTGACAAAGCAATACTTTCCAATTTTTCCATTACTAAATTCGCTATAACAGGTAACAAAGGTGATCCCATTGGACATCCATATTTTTGTTCATATAAACTATTATCAAAAGAAAAAATTGTTTTCTTAAAAACCAAATTAAGTGCTTTAATAAATTCATCTTCTGTCAAACTAGTATGTACTTTAATATCAGACCATTTATCGTGTATAATTTCATTCAACAACTCTAAAGGTATATTTGTAAATACAGATACTACATCCAATGACACCATTCTGTGATCATTCGGAATAACAATATCTTTCATTATGTCATAGAAACTCCAGCTATCTTTAATATAAGAATTTGTTCTACCCACAATCTTAAACAATATATTAGACAAAAATCTAGCAAGTCTGTATGTCGGAACATTTATCGATGATATTATTATTCTATATGTCAACTGTTCTTTGTGAATCTTAGGAAGCCCATAACATTTAGCTACTGTACCATTTTCACATTTTAAATATTTAAACATACTATCATTAATATAACCTTTTGTTTTCCAAAACATCAATAATTCCTTTAATTTATCCTGTAGTCTATTCATACGTGGATTCCTAATTTTCACATAAGTGGTATCATCATCTAAAATACTTTGAATTTTATTAATATAATCACATTTTTCTGACACTACAGTTACGTTACTTTTATCTGCTTTTTGGAAGATCATATTCGGATTCTCTCTCAAGAATTTCTTCGCTATTCTTAATTCATGCAACAAATTACTATTCAAAAAATTATCAAATCTATTGTCTCTCTTAAAATCATTAATAACTTTAACTAAAGAACTCTTACATTCTTTTTAAAACTCTATGTTAAAACTACTCATACCACTTTCTACCTCAGCGATAATATTCTTGATCGGAAGAGTTTTACTTGAATATGATATCCCGAACTTAGAACCCTTTGACATAATGTTTACCACTTCTTCTGGTATTACTTTGTCCGTTAAATTTCTAAACCAATTCTTATTAACATTGTTAGTTTGATTGACTTGAGAATGCTTCCTATGTTTTAAATATTCAAATTTTCTTTTTAACTTAATCCTATGATTATATTTTACCTTATCAAAGTGTCTCTTTTGACCACGAAAAAATTCTTGCAAATCATTCTGTTCTACTTTATAACACAAATAATTTTCAAGCTCTAATAAATATTTATTCAACCGATTAATTTCAAAATTAAGATCTATAATTTCTAAATTGATTAATTTATTTAAAAAAAAAAAATATTTTTTCGTAGATCATAAGAAACTCTTTTCTTGTAATCCCGATAAAAATCCTTATCGTCAAATTTTTTCTCAATATGATTAGGAAAAATATTTGATTTTTTACATCTGTAACGCGGCAAATCGCGTGAGCCGGAATCCCGGTGACTCCTGGTCGAACAAGGAAAAAAAAGGGGAGAAATCATAAATTTCCCAACTTCACGGAGAATTATTCCGGCACTGAATCACGGAACGAAATTACGGAAAATTCCGTAATTCTGGCTCAAGCGACTCACGATGATGCGATACTAAATGTGAAATAAGGTGTACAGCTCGAATCCGCGAGAATTTAATATTTGAACAGGGCGCCAGACAAGATGTCCCTCGCGTAATTCGGTGTTGACACGAACTCTCCTCGGCTGCTCAGCTAAGACCCTCTCCAGAGGGGATGCCGTCGAGGAATCGTCTCGGGTTAGACGCTCCCGACGTCGAATTCTCTGAAAACCGCGAAAACTACGTGCACTTGGCACGGCGCAACTACTCGGCGCAACGACACAAGTAAATAGGGCAACACATAAATAAATAACTTCAACAACACGACAATTAAAGAAAAGTTATACGAGTATGAATTTATTCAAATAGTCTTCCCTTCTGCGATACAACGCTGCTCGCTGGACAATGAGATGTCCCGGGATTGGCGATACCACTCGCGGCGCACATCTCCCTCTCGCTCACCCTCTCGCTCTAGCTCGCGCAACAATAAGCTCAATACGACAACTCAATACTACCCTCCGGCGTCTCAGGAGTCCGCGTGGCACTCCTCGCTCGTCAATTACTTAACATCAGCCCGCATGACGCCTATCTCGGGCCAACATGGCCGCCGCTGTTCGCGTCCCGGTATGCTCGCGCGCCTCGACGATGCTCACCGACTCCCAACGACTCGACAACCCCCGGCAAATTGCTCGGCAACCATCCCAATACGACTCGCGAATATCACTATTTTACATCAGCGCGTTGGCTCGACGCACTCCCGACCGAAGAACCGCCGCGACACCTCGCATCACCACCTACCTCGTGGCAACAATCGACGCGTAAAAGCCGGCAGGCCTGATCCACTTACACGGGTGATCCGTCCGTCCTTCCTTCAGATCTCCTCTCTATAATTCTCTGGGCCTCGATATGGCGCAACCCCTCGACTGTTCTTCTCTCTAAGAATCTATCGGCCTCGGTATGGCACGCCTCCTTGAATATTCTCTCTATTCCGGTCACGTGGCGATATAAAAATGGCGAAATCTATGGTGATAGGCACGGCACGTCTAGCTATGATCGCGGCAGGGCAACGAGTGAGGCCTTCTTCTCCGTTTTTCAGCTTCCGCCTTCTTCTCCAACTCGAACTGTCGTGCTATCTCTCTTGCTCCTGTGTCGTTCTTATCTTCTGTCTCG
>UELU01145947.1:0-21757 GCA_900490025.1 Megastigmus dorsalis
TCTTTAAGTTCTGTCGAATGTGCTAGCGGTATTGGTGCGTAGACATTCATATTATGAAGTAACGCTGCCTTCAAACTTCGCGTTGATGAATCCAAAAAATGTCTCCACTCATCGTCTTTGTAAACACCAGGTGCTAATTCATCCATGAGTCCATTTACATCGTTACAATGTACTAATGAAGGTTCTTTTATCGTCGTAAAGAATTGCCTGAATGCCTCCTCCCTATTACGAAAACTGTCTACTATCACATTTTTCTCCAACCAATTTTTATCTTTCATAAATGATGTTAAACATTCTGCTTTATCTTTTGGCAGACCTATATCTCTCACGAGGTCATTCTGTTACTCCTTTGAGATTTGATTTGGAGCTTCACCTTCCACATTATAAGGAGTAAAATCGTCGTCATCATCAGAGAATGCATCATAGCTCTCTTCAAATTCCTCTTCATCAGTGACTACACTGTCACTTTCTTTCACTTCTTCATTGCCTGTTACGATCGGGGTGCTTGTTTAACGAGAGACTGCTTGCCTTTCACATTACCGATGTAAATGGACTCATGGATGAATTAGCACCTGGTGTTTACAAAGACGATGAGTGGAGACAGTTTTTGGATTCATCAACGCGAAGTTTGAAGGCAGTGTTACTTCATTATACGAACGTCTACGCACCAATACCGCTAGCACATTCGACAGAACTTAAACAGAGCTATGAAGATATTCACAAGTGGTAAGTTTGCGGAGATCTAAAAATTTTGACAGTTATTTTAGGGCAGCAAATCTGGATTCACTAATTATCCTTGTTTTTTATGTTTGTGGGATAGTCGTGATCGTAAGAATCATTACGTCAGGAAAGTATGGACTCAAAGAACTTCGTTTCAGGTTCATTGGATGAATGTAATCCGTGAAGCTCTGGTGGATCCTAACAGAATACTGCTTCCAACCCTACATATCAAACTAGGCCTAATGAAGCAGTTTGTTAAAGCCCTATCTAAGGAAGGTGAATGTTATCAGTACTTAAAACAACGATTCCCAAATCTATCTGATGCAAAATTGAAAGAAGGCGTTTTCGATAGGCCACAAATTAGAAAGATGCTCAGGGATGATAGTTTTATTGAGCACATGAATGATTCAGAAAAAGCTGCATGGAATAGTTTTAAAGGAACTCTAAAAGATTTCCTGGGCAATAAAAAAAGTGAAAACTATAAAGAAATAGTAGCTGAAAACCGCTGACGAAAAGTAGCACCACTCGCGAGTGCTGGCGAAGCGTAGCACTACTCGCAAAGTGTTATAGGCTAGTCAATAAAGCGAAAAGCAATTGAATTTTTGACAAAGGGAATAGCCGGAAACCGACTGTGCCATCACATCGGAGATAGTAGAAAGTAAAAGAAACGACAAAATACTTTTTTTTCATTTTTTGTATTTCAGTTTATTATTAGAAAAAAGGTCTCCAAACCTTACACACACGCGTTATATATCAATCGCGCAACCGACCACTACGTTGCGGTCACTTACAGGAAAACCAGACGGGTTCTCCTGTATTAAAATAAATAATGATATTTTTATATAATAATTATATATATTGAAATATTCCATTAAAGTTTACTCTAGCGATTATTCAAATATTTCTGAAATATATTTCAAAACGCTTACCTTAAGTTTGCCATGATATCTCTCGACAACTTTCCAACGCAAGCTTTCACGTAAGCTTCCCGTAATCTTTACGGAATATAGCAAGTCAGACTCCAAGTATACGAACGCGAAACTGTCCATGAAACCTTGCGGTAAGCTGTCTTTAAGGTTTAAATTTAATTAAGGAAGGTTGCAGTAAGGTTTTTGAAAGATTAAACGTTCGAAAGATATATTAAGGTAACATGAAGCTTCCATAGTAGCTTCCAGAATCTTTCCAGGAAATCCTTTATGTAATATTACCACAATCTGTCACGAAAGGTTACGGTAAGCATTATTTGAAAGTTTCTAAAATATATTTCAAAACGCTTACCTTAAGTTTGCCATGAAGTCTTTCGTTAACCTCCCAATGAAAGCTTTCACGTAAGCTTCCCGTAAGCTTAACGGAATAAAGCACGTAAGATTCCAGATGGAAGATCACGAAACTTTCCATGAAACCTTGTAGAAAACTTTCGGGAACCTTACATGAAATGTTTTTCAGAGTCATACTGCAATCTTTCGTGAAAACAATTAAAAATGGTTGCAGTAAGCTTTCTGTAAGCTTGAACTCATAAATCAAATTTCAAGCTAACGCGAAGCTTCCATAAGAGCGTCCAGAACTATTCCACGAAATCTTCCATGAAAAATTACCACAATCTTTCACAGAAGGTTATACGGCAAGCATTATTCAAACATTTGTGAAATACATTCCAAAACGCTTACCTCAAGTTAGCCATGAAATCTTTCGACAACCAATGCAAGTATTCACGTAAGCTTCCCATAAACTTCATAATATAGTGAGTAAGATTCCAAATATGCGAACACGAAACTTTTCATGCAATATTACATTGGAAGAATCCCTTCACCTTTCCGCAAGGAAAAGAAAACTTTCTGCAAGCTTGAATTGCAAGCATTCATGCAAGATTCCTTTGGGTTTTACGGAATCTAACAAGCAAGATTCAAAATATACGAATGCGAGACATTGCATGAAACCATGCAGAAAGATTACGGACAGCTTCGATGAAATATTCCAAGAATCAATACGAGAAGTTTTGACAGAAGGGATTTAGGAACGATACATTAAGCGTTCTGAAAGTTTGAACTCTAACAATAAATTTCAAGCTAACGTGAATCTTTCACGATATATTCCAGAATCTTACCAGGAAATATTCTATAAACCATTATTTTTAAATACTTCAGAAAGATATTTCATAATGTTTACCTTAATGTTATTATAATCATACAATATCCCAGTGCAAGCTTTCGCGTAAACTTCCCGTAGGTTTTACAGAATATTAGGAGCAAGATTCAAATATAACAACACGAATCATTCCATGATACCTTGCTGAAAGATTACGGGAAGCTTCCATGAATTATTCCAACAATCAATATTGGAAGTTTTCACGTAAGGATTTTAGAAAGGATACGGAAGGCTTTCTGAAAGTTTGAACTCTAACAATAAATTTCAAGCTAACGTGAAGTTTGCATAATAGATTTCAAAATCCTACAAGGCAAGTTTCTATGAACCATTACGAAGATATGTTGCAAAAGATTATGTTTAAATTACGATGATATGTTGAAAAGATGGCAAGCATTATTTTTAAATACTTCAGAAAAATATTTCAGAAGGTTTACCTTAAAGTTGCTATAAAATTATACAGCATTCCAGTGCAAGCTTTTCGTAAGTTTCCCGTAGGTTGTGCATGATATAACGGGCAAAATTTCAAATATAACAAAGTAAAACATTTCACGATAACTTGCAGGATGATTATGGGAAGCTTACATGAAATATTCCAAGAATCAATACTGGAAACTTCCATAGAAGAAATTCAGAAAGGTAATCGTAATAGCTTTTTGAAAGTTTGAACTCGAAAAACCAATTTCGGCCGAACGCATGCTAGATTCCAGAATTCTTGCAGGAAATATTCCATGAAACGTTACGGCAATCTTTTGCGAAAGATTACGTTAAGCATTATTAAAATATTTCGGAAATATATTTCACAACATTTACTCTAAGGTTATTACTATAAAATCTTACAGCAACATTCGAATCCAAGCTTTTAGATAAGCTTCCCGAAGGTTTTCGGAATATAAGAAGCTAGTTTTCATATATAACAACACGAAACATTCTATGATTCCTTGCAGAAAGTTTACGGAAAGCTTACATGAAATATTCCAAGAATCAATACTAGAACCTTTCACGGAAGGAATTTAGAAAGGTTAGAGTATGCTTTCTAAAAGTTTGAACTCTATATTTTATAAAACTTTGTATATTCTATATTTATTTAGATATTAATATTTTCTTTTTTATAATTTAAAATCTTGAATGTTTTATAATGACTGAATAACTGTTTAAAGGATAGTCATTTAATAAAACTTACATTTACTTTATTAGCGAGATTAAAAATAAAGCGTTGTGCAGCGTAGTGGTTAAGGTTTATAAATCGTACCGTAAAGAATGTCGGTTCGATTCCCGAATGTAGTGAAAATTTTTTAAACGTTTATAATTTTAATTGCGAAAAATTGATAATTTGTAAGCGTGCGAAATAAATGGTTTACAATCACATATATGTAACATATATAAAAAATGTTTTGGTTTGTCCGATGTCACTATTGCTTGTGATAATATTTCCTTAAAGATTTCTGCTATCTTTAAGGAAGCTTTCTGAAGGATTCCCACACCTTTTGTGGAATCTTTTTGGGAGTAATTTGTCCCAGACATTTTGATTTTCTCGGAATATTTCATGAAAGCTTCCTGCAAAGTTCAAATAAAGCTATCAAAAACTTTACAGACTTCATTTCGGTTATCTTACTGAAGTCTTATAGAAATGTTCCCTCAGGAATTGCTGTAAGGTTTCACGAAAGCTTTCCGAAAGATTCCCGTATCTTTCGCTAAACGTACGCCTTTTGAAGAAATTTAAAAAAAGGTTACTGGAAGATTCCCTGGAAGATTACTATAAGCTTTCAGGAAAGCTTTTTGACAGTATTTTGTCCCAGACATTTTGACCTTCCTGCAATATTTCGTGAAAGATTCCTGTAAGGTTCCAAAACTTCCTGGGAAGCTTTCATGCTATGTGGGTAATTATGTAATATAACAACCCAAATTACTTTCTATTTAATCAGAGCTTTGCTCATCGTATTACTCTAGATTAGCGGCTTGTTAGTTGTGATACATTTCGTTAGCGCTCAGCGAGTAGAGTTACTTTTCATCAGCGGTCGGCGAGTGATGCTAGTCTTCGCTAGCGCTCGGCGAGTGGTGCTACTTTTCGTCAGCTGTCGGCGAATGATGCTAGTCTTCGCCAGCGCTCGGCGAGTGGTGTTACTTTTCGTTCATACATACTATCTTCCATACAGTCGTTAGAGAGTTACGTCTTTCCCCTAGTTCACCTCTTTATGAACTTGGGGAAAGAGTATAGACGAGGGGAGGAAAGGTGTGGGTACATTCGTAACGTAAGGAATATACTTTATCAATTTTAACTCAGCCGTTAGATTCATTTATTTCATTTATACGTTATCGCATAAATGAAATAATGCATGTGACTGCGATACTTTAATTTTCTAATATTTAGAAAATTAATTAAATGTAAAAAGAAAATTAATATTGATTGATTATAATTGACTGTAATTAAAATTATTTTGTTGCCTACTCGTTAAACACTGATGATGCTTTTAGGTGTCACTAATTTACGGTGATAAATGTCTTGATTTTTCACCTGACGTTTTGACATGATTTTTCAAAGACCATGTGATTTTTCACCTGATTTTAGTGCTTTTTTTAATTAACAAATAATGGTAAAAACTTAAATCATGCATAGATGAACGTTCAAATGTAAATAACTTCACTTAGGCTCCCTATATAGGTGTTATCATCCGGATGGTAACACATATATCTCATGCTAGATCTATACTTGATTCGAGTTTTAACCATTTTTATTATATAAAAATATAGTACCAAGTTCAGGAAAAGCCGCATCGGCTGTGGCATCGATACGCGGATATAATGTTGTAGAAACATTGTGGGGTTACCAATTTCCTTAGTCGGTGGTATCTCAACATTTCTACAACTTTGATCAACGCTGTCCATAACGTTGATGGAATAACAAAGAATATTTTACTACTTTACACAACTTTACACCAAGGTTACATTAACGTTGTATGGACAACAGAAAAAGCGTACATAAAGATCGTTATCATTGTGCGATGCTAGAGACAGCTCCGATATCCAAAAATAGGAAAAATGACTTATAGCGGAATAGTCCGAGAGCCAGCCACCCTTTTTGATGACCAAAAGAGTAAGAGCTGAAAATTTTTCCTATGCTTCATTTGGTATTGCTAGGAAGTGAATCGACCATTAGCGCTCTCTTTTCCTAGGGGTGTAGCTGCGTAATTCCGCAAACACTAAGACATTCTTGACATGTTCATATTGTTGTACACAAATGTATGAGTTAAGTAAATACCACAAGATCCGAGATTTGGTAATACAATAGCTAACTTAATAATTTACACAAAAAAAAATTTTTATTGCAACAGTACAAAGGTTTCTTTCTGAGAAAGCAATAATTAATTTTGTGTCTGGGGTTACTCTACCCCGCTCTATGCTTGATATTTAAATGAGTAAATATTTATTAAAAACCTTTACATTCAAAAACTTTTAAGATCCAGTAACGACATGGACGCGCTGAATTTAATGATGAGGAAATAATAATATCTGATAACGCAAGAGCTAAAATTTGTTATTTTAATAGTTAACTTCGTATGCTAAACGAAAAAAGTACTCAGCTTTATATTTGGTAAGAGAAAAGGGCTCAGCTGGTGCAGTCAAAGATGCATCGCGCTTGCGCAAATAGCGATACGCTGCAACTTAAACTCGTCGGCTGAGCGTTTATCCACCGCCAAAAATTCAGGGGACAGTTTGTTTCGTGTAACTTATTAAGTTAGCTATTGTATTACCAAATTTCAGATCGCGTTGTGTATCTAGCTTATATTTTTGGCTTGATTAAGTGAAAAGCTGAGGCATAATCTCTTACTTTAACGTAAGCTGATTACGTTTTTTCGTTTGTTTAGAACATCATGAACATATAAACAAAGTCTCAGCTTATAGGGCACTAGTTTTTTTATTATTAATTTACGTGTCTTGGACGCTGTGGCAATTACACCTCCAGAACTTTGCGCGCTTATAGTCGATACACTTTTTAGTGATCACATATCAAGCGTTTGAAAAGTATTCAACTTTTGCCAAATGACTATCTCCAAACGATCACTCGCTCCCGGACTACTAATAAACAAACATTTTTTAATGTATCAGTCAAAAAAAAAATTTTAAATGTACCATATTAAGATAATTACGAATTGTATTTAAAATCTAAAACTATTTTAATTGTTATATAGATATTCACTTACATTCTTAATTTCGAATGATTGATCCAGTACCAGATTAGCTTTGTTCAATTATAAATTTAAATTAGATTTCTTTTCTTGTGAAATTATTGCTAACAATAGATTTTGTACAATCAAAACTAAATTCATTACCGTGTTGTTGCACGTAAATCTGTGAAAATATGAGTTTTTTCCTGCGAAATATGAAAATTTCAACTTTTCGCATCAATTTTGCTTCTACAAAACTTACGTCAAATTTTACGCCAAACTACATACGCATATTTTCTGGACTACAGACGAGATTAATAATTAAAAACTTAATATATTGTTTAAATGAAAAAAGTCGTGTCTACAGGCACGGGCGAACTTTTGAATTTAAGTTCGTTCAAAATGGCAAACACGTTTTCTAGTCAAAAAAAGATGATCTAGGGGTCTGCACGTTCGATTTCTGAAATTTGGGAAATAAGGGACAAATGTATATATATACACACACACATAAATCTCAAATGCTAGAAATGAAACGTTCTTTGATTCAAAGAAAGTTTTTCTCATTTAAGTTAATAATATCTTCCAAAATCTTTACAAGATTGAACATTAAAAATAAAATAAAATATTTTAGGTCCTCTGAAGCACCCATCATTTTCGGCCTTAAGTGCTGAAGTCACCTTAAGCAACTATCGATAAAATTAATCTACACAATTAAGCCAATCAATTTTTGTTTGTTTTACAACATTTGAAAGACTTTTAATAAAATTCATGGTTCAACAAAACTCCTCTGGAAACACAGCTATGTACGAAGTTACAGTGGAATTGATTAATTTTTTAAATATGCATAGTATACCATTCTCAGCTTAGCAGGAAATTAAAAGAATAAAAATTTTCGGATTGTTGTTCGAGCTTTACTGAACATAACTAACAACTAAATACAGCTACGATATATTATTATACTAATGTAAAGCTATAAGACCTGGGATAGAGCCAATACCTCGCCGGCGCAGCCATTGGTCGCAGTGTGCGTGCATGGGTTGGGACCGCAGTTGGTACAGGTGACGATCTCGTTTGGACCGCCGGTGCTGGTCGTAATCGCACCGCCTTCCCTCTTCTTTTCCCCCTGCGACAGGATCTCCGTGGCAAAATTTCATAATAATATGGGAGCTTCGACGAACGATCCATTTTTCGAATCGCGTCCTATAGTTTTTTTTATTCTCTTTACATTTCACCTCTTTTCTCATTAGTAAATTCGCGAAATATGTGACTTTATGTACAAGTTTCAATTATTAGCTAATAATAATGGAAATTACATTAGGATCTTTGTAGCATACTTAAGCCGTTTATGGTTATATATATATATTTTTTTTATACAAGATTTTCATTGAATTATTGATACTCTTTTATTATTCATCGATGCTCTCTACAATAATGCCGTTCTCTTAACATATTATGATTGTGCGATAAGAACGAAAAGTGGATCGTCTACATCGATTTATAACTCTTATTGATTTAAAAATTAAGAATGATTAATGTACAATGTAAAACTTTTTAAGCTAACATGTTTCATATTTAATGTTCCATGCTATATAATGTATAGAGCAAGATATGGCGACACTGAGTGCTTCCCATCACTCATATTTTAAAACAAATGATAATCGATATGCATTAATACCAAAAATTGTAAATGGAACATTTACTTGCTTTATTAATGTAATATTTTTCAACTTAAAATGTACTTTATCCGAAAAAATCGTATTATTTAAACGGCAGTCTAGAAAAACCAGTCTTTTCAAGTTCTATCTAAATTAAATCTTAATAAAAAACTTATAGATATAATATTGCAAACTTGTCATACAAATATGTTAAAGAAATGAAACATTCTCAGCTAACTTATTTTTGTAGGTGTACGATTAGGTATTACGAGTTAGTAAAGTATTTCTTTGGTACGAATTAAAACTCTTATAAATAACAGTTGCTTTCGTACCTAAGCCGTCAAATTTATTTTACGGACTAAATGGAGAATATGCGTCCGAGCAGTAGCGGGTCTTTTTGTAGGTGTACGAGTAGGTACTACGGGTTATTAAAATACTTTTTCGATATAGTATCCGTAAAGTAACACTTTACGGACTGTTTTCCAGCCGTAAAGTGCTGCTTTATGGACACGTGTATGTAAAGTTAAAAAATCTTCAAAACAGTCCGTAAAGTCGAGCTTTACGGATACTATATCGAAAAATATTGTTTGCACCTCGACCGTAAAACTTTGCGGCCTTGCGTGTACAGTAGCGATCCTCGGACGCTACTTTCCACGCGCGGCCGTAAAGTTCTGCTTTACGGCCTAGGTACAAAAAGTACTACTTTGGTATGAATTAAAACTCTTATATACAATAGTAGTTTTCGAAACTAGTCCGTAAAATATTACGGTCGTACTGCCAATATTATTTTTTGATATAAGGTCCGTAAAGTACGCACTTATTTGGTGTTACCATGCGGATAATAGCACCCAAACTGGAGAATTCAATTTTAATATTAGAATTTGTTGTGTTTTTAATTGAATTTAAAAAATGTTAAAACATGTACACGGCTAAATGCAGTGCAACAGGCGCTTTCATGCTCGCAAAGTGGTATAAGTCGAAATCTATAAAAAATCGGCTATTAAGAGTTAAAAAAAATTTATTTTTGTTGAGGTAACACTTATGCTAACCATATGGATGTCTTTTAGGGACCTCGTATAAGTATTTTATACCCGTGAATACCAAATTTGGGAAGACTTATTTTTGCAAAAGGCTAAAATTGATTTTTTTTTCATGTTTTTTTTCGCAAAACATAGTATGTATTATTTTTTGTGAGGCGACGTATCACTCCCAAAAATCATAATATAATTTTAGGTGTTTGGATCCAAAAATGGTACATCGTTGAATTTTTTCAGATTTTTTATTAATATAGCATTCCCGCAAAAAAATTGAATCTCAAAAAAATAAAACCATGAATTGTCAAGATGAGGGATTTTGTACTATAAAGTTAGGCTTAATTTATTACAGAAAATGAATTGATTTTGGAGTACATGCAGGTTTTAGAAAATAATTTTTTTGGTTCATATTATTTTTAATTTTATAAGGATCGCACTGAAAATAAATCCTTCTCTCGTATCAGTGTGCATAGTTTCCCACATTAGTGTGCATAGCGCGTAATTTCGCCGCTTGCCCACTAGATGCCACAAGTTCGGAGTGCGAAACATTGTCGCCCCGCTCACCGCGCCCGCTCGAACTCGTCTTTCTTTTAGAATATAAAGCTAAAAATTGATACTTTCAGGATTCAAACGGGAATAAACAATTTTATTGGGTGGGGTGTAATCTCTTCGCACGAAGCCTTTCGTGTAATTGTGATCGAACTTCAATTACAGGTAATTTCGTTTGATTGTTCAGTTATATTTCGTGCCCCGTTCTCGAGATTATACATGTAGTTGTCCAGAGATAGCAAATTTTCTTTTTTCTTGTTTTTTATTGAAAATTACAAAATTAAATATTATACATATTTTTATCAAAACTTACAACCATTGTTCTTAACACTTATAAAAATAATCTCAAGACTTAGATAAAGTATCTTTGGATGATTTCCCTTGCTAATAATACTTTCATGACTGTAGGACAGCTTTAGCAAAGTCTGTATTATTCTGTGCGGATGGTCGGTGATAAAATTTTTCGAAGACTTCTGAGATCATGCCGCAGTCTGCCTAATCGTGACTAAATTTGTCCCTTTAATAAACGGTTTCCATATTGCCACATGCCTTGATGAATGAGCAGAGAAAATTGAGGTATCAATTCCACTTTTGTTTAACACTGTCTTGATCCAAAGACTAAAGGTTTGTGTAGCTATCTTTTTGAATGGGTTTCTAGTTGAAATAAATAAGTTTGGAATGATACCTCTGACTCTTTCTGTTCTTTTAATATATTCTAGAAGCGTTGTCGTAACACATAATTTGGGCAATTCTACAAATATCGGAAGCATGAGTAATGGTTGATAGCGATCTGACCCTGAAGTTTTAATTAAGTCAGGAATTCTCATCTCTATTCCATTTGCTGATTCTCTTATATTTTCCATCTTTATACTGGCAAAAGTCTGGGCCCTGTGGGTCGTACTTAAAGCTGGCAGCATTGCAGTCTTTTCTGTTAAATCTCGTAATGCTAAATTATTTAGTGGAAGCAAACCTTTCAAATATTCTATCGCTGGTGATGTATCCCATGTAAAAGTGTATTTCGGTCTAGCTGGTCTTAATCTAAATGTTCTTTTTAAAAATCTAGTAATCATAGGATGCTCACCAACTTTATCATTAGAAATCAATAAAATTGTAGACCTATGAGAATTTAACGTCTCATATGACGCACCCAACTAGAGAGTACCATGACTGGTTTGGCAAGTCTAGCACCACAACTATTCCTTTGGCTTTTTCATTCTTTATTTTATCCAGGGTTTTTAAAACTAAGGCAGGAAAGGGTAAACATTTTAATTTGTCCATGTTATAGTAAATGCATCAATTTCTCTAGCTTCGGTTTCTGGGTACCAAGAACAGAAATTCTTACACTTCGCATTTAAACTCGATGCAAACCAATCTATATTCAGTTTACCGAATAATAGAACAATCTCATTAAACGCATCGTTGGACAACTCCCACTATGCGTCCTCATTTTTTAATCTCGATAAATCATCTGCATCTTTATTCTCTTTTGATGCTATATAAGAAGCAACAAGATATACCCTATGTTTTTCCGCTCATTGCCAAATTCTTCACGTTAATCGATTAAATTTTTTGGATTTTACTCCTCCCATCTTATTAATATAAGATATCGCGGTTGCATTGTCGATCCTGAGAAGAATTCGACAATTTCGAACTTCCTCCGCTAGCTATTTTAGTGCTAATTCAATTGCCAATAATTCTTTGTAATTTATGTGATATTTTATTTTTTTATCCCAGAATCTAATAGAATTTAATAGAATTGAAATTGCAAGTTATTAAAGTTGAGAGCAGTGACTTATTACCTTTGACAAGTGCAAAAACACTCTCTTCAGTCCTTAAATTTCTTAATGAAAACATTCCTCGATATCGATCAATAAATGTTGCATTTTTATCTAAGAGTATTTCTATTAGTGTTTTTACACCCTTTGTTGCAGCAGGTGGTGCTGGATCAACTGATGCTTAAGAGTTTTCAGATAAATTTTGGTTTTTTGTTTTGTTACATTCTATCCACCTTAGCCTTTTTAAAGCAAGTTCACAGGTTCAGCTACTTCTATAGTTGGATCATTACTGTATTCCTCTAAAATAGGAATCACACTTACCTCACCAATTGCACCCAATGGTTCTCCTATAAAATTCAAATTTGTTTCAAGTGATGATAAAATTATAAAAATTTCTAACCACTTAACATCAAGAATAAATAAATTAAAAGATTAAGTATTTTGTTTTATTTCAGAATTAGATAATAATAATACTAACCAGCTTCATGACTGACCATTGGCTCCTGATTTACATCTTTCAAAACATCTTGAAGTACAGGTACAGCAGCAGAATCTTGCATTTGTCCAAGACAATATGCAAGTTCATGTTTTAGTAATTCTGAAGAATCACTAAAACATCTTTCAATTTGCTGGATCGCTAATGAATCTCCAATATTTCTTAATGTAAATAAAGCACGAAATCTTTCCTTCAATGGGCGATAATTCTCATTTAAAACTTTGTTTACATATACAATATCTTTTTCTTGAATAGTTAACATTTTGATTTCAATGAACTGTGTAAAATAAATATTCTATTAAGCAATGATGTTGATTTCAAAGCAAGTGATTAATAGGTTTTGCATTTAGATTTGCAACTGTGCAGTCTTACGATAATGATTAGTTTACTAAAAAATAAATGAACTCTTAACAGATGGTGTTTAAATTATGAAAATGATGTGCATGAAACATCGTGTGAAATATTATTTGCAAAGTGCAAAAAATCGTGTACTTTTCACCATCTACTATGTAGTGCAACGATAATTATAAGTAAATGAATTAATCAAATCTAGACACTAAATTCTAAGCGGAAAATCTATAATCATTTCGAGATTCTCCTTTTCAATTGATTAAGTGACACATCGGTTGAACTAACCTTATTGCAGCACGTGATATATTTTCATGAAATATAATGTAATTTATAATAGAAATATGTTACGAAGTATCATTTTTTTCTAAATAACTAAGTTTAATAGTGGTTTGAAAGATATAATAAAAGGAACATCATTTAATTTAACATTCAAAATATAGAGTGAAAAAATTTTTACTCGTAAATGGTTTGCTCGACAGCGGGTTTCGCGCCCCTACTTATATCCTCGGCAACCAATGTTAAGGTACGTGTTCGCTAAAAGCTGTGCGTTACCGCCAGGTGCAGAGACACGGCTTTGCCTCCCTAGGCGGCGGCGCGTGACTGCGCGAGTACTCCGCTGGCCGACCGCCACACGCCTTTGTGCCCCTATATTACTACGTTACGTGTATGAAAAATAGTTCCTGATTTATTCATAATTTATGATATATTTTAATACAAAAATTAGCCTATGTCACTCCACATTTCCAAAAACGTATCATATCAAAATTTTGTTATATTCGCTTAAGGAGTTTTTGAGATTTTTATAACCATACAAACAAACGCTGTCTGTTTATTATATTAGTATAAGATAAATAAGTCTGTAAATTTTGACTGATAATATTACAAAAACGAGGTGGCCAATCAATTTTGTGCAATATTACATATAATTTTCAAGACATTTTGATTTAGGTAACGACATTAAACGATCAGAAATTCATCAAATAATAACATTTATGAAACCATAAATAGTAACTTTGAAAATATTTCTACTAAATGAACAGTTAACTACTTATAATATTATACTTATAATATTCATATAAGATACAATAATATTTATTTCTTTATAATGTCTTTCGTACTCAATAATTAGATCAGCAATGAAATTTATGTAAGTTATTCCTTCTTCCATTAAATGGTCCGTATAATATTTCTGTACTATTCAAAATTAATGTAAATTTTTATAAAATAACAAGGTGGAGATTGATAGTTATGTAGTTTCTGCTATTGTTGTTATTAGTCAATGTATATTAAATAAACGCTATTTTTGTATTTATAAGTGAATCATGTGTAAAGAGTCAATTTACCCCAGAGCGATTTTGATATTTCACATACACCATTTCAAAGGACATACAAAAGAACCTTGGGGTCCGTATCATGAAAAAATCAATAGATTAAATTTTGTTTTGTCTAGCTCGCTGTATTACTAAAAAAATCTGAAAATATTTATGAAGGCCGGCTTTTACATTACAAATGACTATAAATTTTTTCAGATTATTCGGAGTCATAGGGCCCTACCAAAAACTATCAAAATGTTCTAATCTCAAAATAATATTGAGCGTATCAAATGACAAACTTTAAACAACATAAGATCAATGTAATTTTTCAATTCTTTCGAATGGTGACAATTAAAATTTGATCAAAATGGTGCTTCATAAAGAAAAATGCGGCAAATGCGATTTTTGGTCCATTTTCAGCGTTCCAACAAGAACCTTAGTTATGTACATGTCGCAAAGCATTAATTGTTATAAAATAATATTTACGCGTTCGTTTTAAAATGTAACACACAATTATAATTATGTAGACTCACTTTGTCTATCCTATTATTCACACCTATACTTGTTCGGAAGTTATTAATTTTAAGTAGCAGGAATTTTTTTATTTTAATAAATGGAAACGTTTTCGTTAAACGCTCATCTGTAATATTTTATTAACAATTAATAATTTAATATTTCTATTGATAGGTCAATCGATTTTTATTATTCGATATCGAGTAATAGTAAAAGTTGTATTGGATGAAAGAAATGATGAGAATTTAATTCGCTAAAATCAGGATTTTTGTATTTTTTCTTGGGACGTTGCTCCATTCTTGAAGTAGTAAGCTTCGTCAGATGTCTAAACGTACTGGAAGTGGGCGAGAAAACATGGATAAATTAGGTTTTTCAAATTGTTGACTATCACTGACCATCTTTATCATACCACGGAAAGTAAAATTTCTTATCCTGACATGCATTCTAAGGATTTTTTGGGGCGCTGAAAATGGGCAAAAAATTGTATTTGTTGCATTTTTCTCTAAGAAGCACCTTTTTTATTAAATTTTAATTATCACCATTCGAAAGAACGCAAAAATGAAATTGATTTTATGTTGTTTAAAGTTTGCCATTTAATACGCTCAATATTATTTTGAGATTAGAACATTTTGATGGTTTTTGGTAGGGCCTTCTGACTCCAAAAAATCTGAAAAATGTATGGTCATGTGAAACCTAAAAGCGGGCCTTTATAAACATTTACAGATTTTTTTTAGTAATATAGGGAGCAGGAAAAAACAAGTTTAATATAGTATTTTATTTAGGCTAGGGATCCCAAGGTGACATGTGGGGGGCTATAAATTTGAAGCAGGGGGTGCTTTTGTATATCCTTTGAAACGGTATATGTGAAGTATAAAAATCACTCTGACCTATGCCCTTTAAAATATAGCACGTATATGTGTTAAGCAATCCATCCCGCAGAGGAACTGATATGAGTCTAACATTTGTAACGCCCTACTGGGGATTAAGGTAGGGGTTCATGGAAAAACCAGGATATAAAATATGAAATCGAAGCCAATTTTCGGAGCGCCAGCTGCAAGCTTTACGCGATGAATTTAAGAACAATAAGCTCTAACTGTATACGCTACTAGCTGATCGATCGAGCTAGAGACATAAATATTAAGCTGGAATATATCGGTTGTGGGGGCGAAACTAAAACTATCCCAAATGCACACACGCAAGGATCTAAAGGAGGCGAAAAAGCCACGAAGCAAAGACCAGCATTCTGAGGGCAACTAACCAAAAATGAACTCTCTCTCGTAGATGCTCTCGCTATGTACTCGTCACACGCTTTCCGGTTTCCTTCGCAGCAAATATTCGCGAACCTCGGCGCAGCGTATATATTTCGACTCGCGCGGCGGATACTAACAAACAGACCGAGCCAGTCCCCGGTGTCTTGCTTGTGTGCTTCGTGTAATGCTCAATTATTACTAGTGTTACTAATTATTGTAATCTGATTTTTAATAATACTAATTTTTATTTAAAATTGAACAAACAAGAATATGATTATTCAATCATATCTTATATAATTGAGAGATGGCGTTAACTACTGGCAAAAAAAATATATAGATATATATGTACATATAGTGTAGGTTTTCGGGACCCACTGTAATAACTATGTAGATTGATTAATTATGATCCAACTAGCTCATGCATACCTAAATTTTACATCTAACACAAATATTTTATACTGAAATCTATTTCGCGACATGTTGTTATAATGAGGACCTCTAGTGATTTTGAGTACTGATACATGAGAGAATGGGGACGCATTTGAGATAATGACAACCTACTGGTGATAATGAGGACTCGATAACAAATTGTACAGTATTTGTATCTGTTTTGCCAAAAGAATATAAACACGATTAACTCCAGCACCTCCGAGCCTTGCCTTAAACTGCTTAAACTGCTTAACTTATTCGTAGGTCATGCTCCTGGCTATACTTTGGGTGCCCAGGGTGGCTGATTATCAACACTATATTGTCCAATTCGTAGAATTCAGTCTACGTAGATTCCTGCCTATTCTGCAGATGACCTGGTGCAATACACGTATGACACACACTGTTTTTGGGGAATTCTTTTGAGAATTATTTTTGAAAATATGAGTAGATAGCCATCCACTCGCCATATGTATCTCATACGAAAATAAGAAACTTTAAGTAAGGTTTTCGAGACCGGATAAAGATGACTTATTATCATAGGTTCCACCTTACAAGCTTGATCAGCCGACCGTACATGAGGAATATTGATAAAAAATAAATATGTGACCTAATGGGGGTAAAATGTGGCATAACTTAAAGTCATTATCTCCCAACCGGATATTATTGACACTAAAACTGATGTACTATCAAATTAAGTAGCCCTACATATAAAAAACATATATTCAATTCCTACAAAAGCTTTTGTTATTTTTTGCGGACAGTACTCCGCGTAAAACATATATCACATACAGAAACAAGCAACTAAAGACTAACCCTTTTGAGACCGGATGAAGGTGACACTTTTATTATCATCATAGATTCCACATTACAAGTTGAATCAGCTGTCACTTCATTCGAAATATTGATAAAAAAGAAATATGTGAACTAATTGCAGTAAAATGTGGCATTGCTTAAAGTCATCATCTCCTAACCGGATAATATCCACACTAAAAGTGATGTTACTATCGAATGAAATAGTTCCATATATAATAAATATATTTTCAACGCACACAAAATTTTTTATAATTTTTTGCGAATGAACACCGAGTAAAAGTTGAATCACATACAAAATCAAGCAGCTTAAGACAAACCCTTCTGAGACCGGATAAACGTGACACTTTTATTATCATCATAGATTTCACATTACAAGTTGAATCAGCTGTCCCTTGTTACGACCCGAATCACGCTGCCTAGCGTTTATCCGGTTCGTGTCGTTGGAGGTCTGCTCCTGGTTTGTCTGTACGTTGGTGTGGCGTGGCTCCGTTAGGCTGCGCGGTGGACGGCGGAGGCCGAAACCCTCGGAGATTTCACCTTTATCTTCCTTAATATTTTTATTGGGGAAGGAGTGCTCGATGGACTACAATGTTAGTTGCACTTAATAAAATTTATTAAATACGTTCCGGATTTTACAAATCTTATTTATAGTAAGCGCGCGCGTGGCCGAGATCGGTGTTTATTGTTCGCTGGTGGACTGCGAACTGGTTGATTGACGGGCAGACAACGAGAGAAAGAATCTAAGTCTGCTCGGTAGTTACAAGTTTTTGGAAGATTCACTCGTCTTATCAGTCGGTCAGCGCATTCCGACTGCTGTCTTTGGTGAGAGAAGAGCAGGTGAAACCTTCTCACGGTCGCTTATCTTCTGCAAGCTCTGCAACTTGTGAGTTTGGTCGCCGTGAGAAAGCCTCACTCGCTCCTCTCTCACTCAGATATGAATTAAAATTATTAAAACTATGGACTAGAATAAGAGGCATTCTGTTACAACCCCACCCTGAATCCAAAGCACGGAACTAGAATCTGTTCCTGCTTTGGGTTACATAACATATAAACGAGAATAAAAAAAAATGATACATGTGGCAGAATAAAAGAGAAATGATACTTGGTTGGTGTACATTTAATAGTGAAATCGGTCGTTGCGATGTTATATAATCTAAAGAATGTAATTATTAATATATATATAATTTAAAGAATCTAACTGATCTGTTATTCTTGAATAATAAAAAGAAATTTGTGGTTTCCTCGAAAGCAGGTGTGCTTCTGTTTTGCGTAGTAAGGAGGCGTTTCTCGAGTTCTTCGATTGATCTTGATCTTTGAGGCAGTTCAAACTCTTCGAGTGCACGGGCACCCTGTGTTCTTGGGGTAATACGTCTGGTTGTTGATAATCTTGAAGGCGGTTGTTCGTTGATAACCTCTTGTTGTTCGTTTTCTCTATGTGGTCTATCCGAAGGTGGTGCCCGGGGCGGCCCTAGCTGGACTAACAGGTGAGTTATCGAACCGCATATGGCTCCCAACAAGGCCGTACTCCAGCCATAAATAGTGTTTAGCGTGTATCCATGTATGAGCTTATCTAGGATTATTTTGATACCTTGGAATAGTAATATTATCATAAGGATTCTTGCGGAGACAGAGCCGAATCTTTCGAAGCCGTTCCAGAATTCTGCCAGGTGGCTCCTTACAAGGTTGGTTATCTCGTCCTAGGTAAGTAAGCTTCTAAAATTTGCGGCGCCTTCGCCATCTTTAGTTGTTATCCTTCGGGCCACTGCGTCTAGTAGTGCTGTCTTCTCGTGTGGAAAGTTAATATGTTGGTGAAGTCGGTCGAAGTCGGCTTGGGTATATATACCATCCTCTACGTTGTTTCGCAGGTCCGTCTATTTCCATGTGGCCGATGGAAGACTTGGAGTAGTTGGGGTGCTCGGGCCTCGGCGATTCCTGGCGCGTACTGCCACCATCTTCCTTGTAATTGGAATAGCGAGGGTAATATCTCATTGTATTCCTTTGGCGTGCCTAGTTTGAAAAGGAGGAGTGTGCGTGGTTTTATAAACATCTCTCTTCCATCGCATTCTACTGGCAACTCGACGTAGTAGAGTTTGGTTTTTCTGGGCTTGCATTTCGCTGGCTGGCATTAAATTATGTGAGCGACCTCGCTAGCTGGTATGGCGGTGTGGCTCCTCTCTTGCATTATTTCCATTGCGAATATGGGCTGCTCTGTTTTGATGAGCGGATATCCGCAGAGATCCTCATCTCCGATCCTTGTCAAAGCGAATTTCACTTTATTTCCGTCTTTCCCAAAGTAAACGGTCGGAGTGTTAGATGAGTTGTCTTCGACCTTGATACCGATACCTTGGAATAGTATTACGAACTCATCAAATTGGCATGCATGCCTCAGTTTGCCTTTCCAATGAAATGAAATAGTCCTTCTTCATTCACACATTTTTCGTTTTTATATTCACATTTCAGTCCTGACATAAAGTTTATATAGTTTTTATCGAAATTCACTCGCGATTGGATTTCGTAGTAAGTAATTTCTAAACTAGAGGTAACAACTACATTAGTGTATTCTATTTCATTGTTTACAAAGAGAGCACCGGCACACGCTCCCGTTTGGTCGCGAGCGCATGCCACTGTCACATGTTCGTAATTTGTCGCGTTTGGGATTAAATTGTTTAAAATAACCATTTCATAGGCATACTGCCCATACCGTACCAAATCTTTACACGAATCGTAGTTCATTGATTTGAGGAAAAAAGCGTTTCCTCCCGCCACTTCTGACACGTGGCTATGCATACCACAGTATGAAATATGCTGGGTGACTTTCACCTTGCAGGCCCAAGCAGTTGTTGGTATAAACTCTGCCTTCTGAAACAACTGAAGGCTGATCTCTCGTGTAGTGATTTCGGCATCTTCCGGGTCACAGGCTTGTACTTCATTCAGAGATACGGTGGTAATATTAGAAGTGCCCCTTCCGCACTCATAACCTTCGAGAGTCATGGTTGTTGTTAGATGTAGCAGCACAAGCACGATGTTGATGGTATCCATGGTTGAATTTCCTGCAAAGCGTAAACAAAGTCTACCAGCAGTATTTTGAAATACTTATGATATCTATATAAAAGGTCTTAAACTATCGCATTAAATACTAAATATCGTCCATACATTATTTTGCGTTTTTTTTATATTCGCGCTGGTAATTTATTTATCGATTTTTGCTTATAGTTTCGTGATTTGATGCGAGAACAACCTCGAATAATTTCTCTTTTCTTCGTTGTATTAACGTTTTGGTTAGTTAAGCTTAATATATTATTGCATTTGCATTCGGATCAATTACACAGGCCGACAAAATTTAAGGGGGGGTTATGGTTTTTAGGGTAAAAAAAATCAATTTTTTTTATTTTAGAAAATGAATGTACAATATCTGAAGATTGTTGTGTCAAAATTTCAAATCAATCGGAGGAAAACTCACAGAGTTTTAGCGCTATAAGCGCTCGTCGCTCCAAAGTTGCTACCTGCCGTGTTCGAGCGCGCGCTTTACTACCGTGCGGTACATATACACACCGACACAGGCAGATGTTTCGGTGCGTTACTTTAATCCCTATATTGTTTCCTTCGTGGAAACATATTCTCAGGTAGACAGATTTGCTAACATATATTCTTACATTCAATTTATAATATACAGTTTATTTCAGAAGTAGACGCTACACCGAGCAGTCGTGTTGTATATTCGCTCTATTTTAGTCGAGTCCTCGCTTCAGTTTAGCTGTGTTTTGCATTTATAGTTTTAAAAATGCCGAAAAAAATTACCAGAGAAAATAGGAAAAAAAGCGGATCAAGGATCATAAACGTAAGAATGATGACGATGGACAAGCGGCGAGTACGTCAACAAAAAAAATCAAACTCAGCACTAGTCGAGAGATAGCGGAAGATTTACAAAAGCATTACAGAATAGTTGATTTTATCCTGGTTTTTTCGACAATTGCGACATTAGTAAAGTGCGTAAAGTGTGATGGAAACATCGCTTTTCAATCCTGTAAAAAAGAAGGTCTTGGATTCAATATCAAAGTAACGTGTGATACTTGTAAAAATACGTCTTATGTTCCATCTAGTGAAAGAATTAATAGTGGTGCCTATGAAATAAATTATAGATTCGCTTTCGTAATGAGAATTTTAGGACTCGGTTTCGCAGGATGTAAAAAGTTTTGTGGACTGATAGATTTGTCGTCAAATTTTGTAGTAAATTCAGTGTATGTTTCATACATGAAAAAAATGTGCTCAAATGTTAAAATTGTCGCCAAAAGATTTTGTGCTACTGCTTATCCCGCTTTTATGGAAGAAATGGTCATCAGTACAGGCCCCAGTTCTCACTCATGGGCGCAAAGAGTGGACGAGATACGCATGAGCCGAGCGGATGAGCGCATGCAAGAGCAGACCAAAGAAGACCGAATTCATCGTAGACTTGGGCAAAAGGACGCTTTGGACATCCTGGAGGACAGTTCTGTACTTTATGGACCTGGCATTGATGATTCAGTGTGAGTATAGCCCAAAATTACTAGTTAA
>UELU01145948.1:0-11058 GCA_900490025.1 Megastigmus dorsalis
GCCGATAGGATCACGAACAAGCAGACGACCGTTAACCTACAATCGTGGGCTTAAGATGTAGGGAGAATCTGTGATTTTAGATTTGTTAAGAATAAGTGTTACGGTGCAATAAATAATGCCAAGAATTAATAAAAAATTAATAAAAAATTAATAAAAATGTGTTCTTAGATTTAATAAAAAAGAAAAACGTTAAGTAGTTAAGATTAAAAAATGTTTCTATTAAATGTGTAATAATTTATTTGTTTTAATAAAAGTTACATGTTTTATTTTTTTTAAATTACCCTGTTTAATTTTTATACATATTTTTTATATATAACAACAATAAAAAAAAAATTTATTCTATTTTTAATGTTATTAAAGTAATATTATTATTGTGTCAGAGTAAAACCCATTTCACCCCAACGGTAGGACAAAATGGGTATTTTTCCTTCCTAAGAAGATAGCAATTATAAAAAAAAAATTAATAAATAATGAATATTACGCAACAGAATTTTATTTATGAGGCGTATCTTGATACATCTGAACCAGCCAGAATGAAAAATAAGTTTTTTATAAAAAATACCAAAGCTCTAAAAAAAAACTTGCCCATTTAGACCCACCTTCCCCTACAGAAATGGAAATAACATAGGGCTAAATAAGCTAAAATTGGTGTAAAACAGCGATAAGTTTTTCTATAGAAGTTTCTGAAAATAAAACGGTGCATTTGACGTCGACCATGTATTTAACCTTCATAGATTTTTCCATAGATTTGGTTTTCGATCCATTTGAAACTGACATTTTCAATTTTACAGTGCAGCCAGTGAAGGCAAGACACGCTGGTGTCCAGTCAGTGAAGGCAAGACACGTTGGTGTGCGATTGGTGAAGTCCAACTAGCATCTTTTAGAAATCGTGACTTCTAAAAGTTAACGTTTATTTTCGAAATGTCCTCCTTTATTCAGTTGACAATACCCCATACGATTATAAAATGTTGACTCTGCCTTTTGGATCATATCATTTGGGATCGCCTGAATTAATACAATAATACGTTGAGCCAACTCTTCCAAATTCGCAGGTTTTGTAGCATAAACTTCGCTTTTAACGTAACCCCATAAAAGTAATCTAATGGCGTCATATCCGGTGAACGAGGTGGCCAGTCAATGGTTCCTCTGCGTCCTATCACTCGTCTTGGAAATGTTTTATTTAAATAATTACGTACGTTTCTAGCGTAATGCGGGAGTGCTCCATCTTGTTGAAAGTAAGTAATGTTAAAGTTGTTACCGACAATATCATTTGTCGCAGGCACGATTTGATTCCTCAACATGTCTTCATACTTTTCTGCGTTTAAATGGCCTTCTATGAAAAATGGCCCTACTATTCTATCATTTATTATGCCTGCCCAAACGTTGAGTTTCTGTGGGCGTTGTGTATGTGATTCCAAAAACCAGTCAGGATTCTCCTACTACAAAGTTTTTTTTGTAACACCCCTAGTTTTTGAGTTATGGGCTGCTGAACACCAATTTCAGCTTATTCAAAGATCTGACCTTCAGATGACCTTTGGGCTACATTTGACCCCCTATGTTATTTATACCTTTGAATAGGAAATATTTCCCGCTTTCCATTTCTGTAATAAAAGGGGAGGGGTCCCATTGAAAAAATTCGACTTGATCTTCAAATGACCCTGAAGGTCAAGCCCAACCCAAGGTCAAATTCAAGGTCACGATCGGATGCGCCGTTTGATTTGCGGAAACTTTTGTATTTAAAGTTTTTTTCTAGCGCCACTAGTTTCCGAGATTTTCAGGTGTGCATACTTTTGGGACACCCTGTATAAGCCCTTGCTTGTGTTAGATAAAAATATTATTTTTTCTATGGCGAAATGCTCGAGGCTAGCTGTTTAGCGTTAGAAAATAATCATGCAAGTAAAAATTGAGCATATTTCTTATTTTTAAATTTATTTTATTATTTATATATGTATATGAAGGGGAAGAGAAATCTTTTATAATAATCTGCCTGTTTGTAAGCAAACAATTATTTGCTAATGCCATTTATGAAACTGTAACGTGGCGGATATTCGCGCGTTTATCTCACGATTTAGAATAATACAAATAACTATAAAGACAACACAAGCAGCCAGAAGGGATGTCCCTCCACTTCTCGTCTTGGGCCGTTTTAAAATTGTGCGTTTATTTATTATTTTTATTTGTCTTTTTTATGCCTACGCAAGTACGCGTCGACGAGCGCTGGAACCTTCTGTTACATAGGACACCTAGCTATCGTATTATTTTATTCATTGGTGCACAAATATCATTTTACAATAAAATGCGGCGTACATCGCCGCATTCCAAAGAAGTGCAACTCGTAGCTGACTACGCTATAAAATGCAAGCGTCAGCAGACGCAGCACTTTTCCACCCGGCAACAGTTAAATTGCTGATTCTGCGAAAAATCACACGAGGCGATTTTTATCACTTCCACCACCCCCAATGAAGCACTATAAAAGCAGCCCCATCGGGCAACATCGAGGAGAACGACCCAACATCTGAATGAGGAACGACTGACCGATCGCCGCGCAACGCAGTTACAACCACTTGACGTATCGTGAATAAACGAAGTTTAAAGTTCTCCAGTCTTCACGTCACTTCATTTACCCGCCCTCACAAATTCTCTTCCGGCTTAAGTTACCGGAAAGTCGGACGATACCGAATCCACATACAGAAAAATAATATCTCGTCACAGTTAGCATACGTGACATTTTTGGTGCTAGGTGTGGGGTATCGTCAGTGAGGGACGTGGGTAGAAAAATCGAAATTTTTTTCTAACAACACTTGACGGGAAGGAAGGATGACGCAACTCTGCAAGAACAGCATTATTTCCATAACTCTGTGCACGTAAGTACATTTTATATATTTTTTCGGGGAATCTATAATATCCTCCCTCGAGATTTAAAACATATTTTAGAATTATTTCCATCACACGAGTGACGCGAAATTGTTGAGGTTTTTACTTACGTTCGTTCCGTTCGCAATTCCATCTTATCGCGGTAAAATCAACACATTAAAAAAATAACAAATATATATATATATACAGCAAACAGACAACATTTTTCTCTCCATTATTATACAATTAGATGCTTTGAAAGGTCGTAGAAGTTTTTTAAATCGCTAATGAGTGGATTCTGGCGGATCTTTAGATTTAACCAGTCTCGACAAGCCCGGGTTATCTCAAAACTTTGGTTAAAAGACCATATGAGCTGATTCTAGGCTGATCTTTGGATCTAGCGAGTTTAAGCAAGCTCTGGTTATTTCAAAGCATTGAACTAACACAAAAAAGTATACAATAAACAGATAAACAATTCTTTTTCTTTACTATCACGAATAGAAGTTTTGAAAAGTCGTAAAAGTTTTTGAAATCGCTAATGAGTGAATTCTGGCTGATATTTAGATCTAGCCAGTCTAGATGAGCCCTGGTTATTTCAAAGCTTCGGACAAACACACAAAAATTACATACAATAAACAGACAAGTCTCAAGTCGTAAATGACTTCCAGATTTTTCCCCTGGTCAAAAAAAAAGAGTGAGTAGTAGTAGAAAAAATGCTATCCTTCGCTGGCAGAAAGATTAAAGAAGCGCTAGAAAACGTTAGGTCTCCAAATGCGCAATACATACCGCGAACGCCAATGGGTGCTAGACAAAAACATTTACTTACACAACGAGGGAATCGCATAATAATCCTACGGACGCCTAACGCTATGCCCAAGCGGCAACACAAAATTTTAACCTCGCGCCATGCGATGCTATAAATCAAACGCGAACATATTCCGATTATCCGACTAACTTCCAAACACCGGGAACCCAAATAACTATAGATCCAGATAATAAAATTTTAAATAGTATCGCGGCCAACGACATAAGCCAATTGAACAGAAATAGGCCTAGTCAAAGAAGAACATTCCAAACTGGTAGAAATAATTCACAAAACCCTATGACTCAGATGTCATTCTATCAGGCCCTTGGGACGATCTCTTTGTACGACCGTAATCTGGACACCTTGCGCGTATTTTGCAAGATAGCTCGAGATATGGTGAACGAATACGGACCGAGGTGTGAGCGTTGGGTCCTGAACTCCCTGTCAGCAAAGTTAAGAGGCTGCGCACCCATAGGATACGCCCCAATAGTACCCAGCGATGATTCGGTCGACGTACTACTGGAAGAATTGGTTTCACAATATGGGGGAGTGGTAGACGCAGATACAGTGCAAGAGGAACTGAAGACAATAACGCAGATTCCAGGAAAAAGTCCAGGAGATTATGGACTAAGGTCGCAAACATTGCTGAACCGACTTATAACCATGTATGAGTCTGTTCAAGGCCTGCAACCACATGAAAAAGAAACATATAAGCGCAAGGCAAACCACGACGCTCTGGATTACTTCCTATATAGACTAAGAGATCCACCAGAGTACAGAGTAGCCCATTAGGCAGAGTAAGTGTCAAAGATGGTCAACTCTTTATGACCACAAAGGCGTAATTGATGCTGAGTCACGGAGCTTGAAATTTCGCGGATTGGTCATACCGTTTTAGAAGACTGAATCATTTACGATTGTCTCGCCAACGCGTCAAGTTATATACGCGAAAGTAAGCAATGTCAAGCAGGTCGCAGCTTCATCCTCCTCCTAGACATAACACCCGATCTATTAATCGGCAACTGCATAACAAATAATATATGTGGGCAGGCTTACCTTATGTGTATAATCACAAGCTAAAAATATGTAATTTTGAAATGCCAGAAATAAAATTGGAACCGTGCGAATTTACGCCTACAAAGGCAGAAATATTTAATGGACTTAATGATTCATCGAACCCCTTGGACGATCAAATAAACGTATTAAGAATAATATCGGAGGAAGAAGGCGATAGAGCAGAACGAATATTAAAGCTCATCGCACCTCAAAATTGGACCAAGGAAGAGATAAAACACGTACGCAACATAGTAAAAGAGTACCCTGATACATGTTACCTATAAGGAGACCGTTTAAGAGCAACACAGGTAGTGAAGCATAGAATACCGACAGTAGACGACATCCCTGTCAGGGCGGTACAATTCAGGCACCCTCCAGCTATGAAAGAGGAAATTCAGAAACACATCAGAGAGCAAGTGGAAGCAGGAATCATAGAACCTTCCAAGTCTGCCTATTCGTCACCCTTATTCATCATCCCGAAGAAGACCGTCGAATTCGGGAATAAAATATATAAGTTGGTGATCGATTTCAGATTTCTAAATGAGAAGACCATCGGAGATGCTTACCTATTACCTCTTATAACCGATATCATAGACCAGGTAGGACAAGCAAATTATATCACCACGGTGGACCTTAAATCAGGATTCTACCAAATCTCGCGTTCCAAACACCTTTTGGATTGCACCAATGTAGGAAAATGCCAATGGGCGTAAAAACGGGACCCATCACTTTCCAACGACTAATGGATATTTGCCTTACCGGCTTACAAGGCACGGAAGTTTTCGTTTATCTCGACGACATCATTGTATTCAGTAAGAATTTAGAGGAGCACAGTATAAAGTTCAGACAACTGATGAAGCGATTAGAATTCGCCAATCTAATAGTAGAACCTCAAAAATGTAAATTTTTATGCAACGAAGCCACCTTTCTAGGATTTTTGTTGAGCAATGGCGACATACGGCATGAAAATAGAAGCGGTCCGCGAATATCCCGTATTCATCAACCCATAGAATATAAAACAATTTCTTGGAATGGCGGGTTATTACAGAGGTTTCATGCCAAAATTCGCGTCTATCGCATTACCACTAAAGACGCAGCTCAGAGGAACCGCGGAATTTTTATGGGGAAAGAAACAACAAACAGCATTCGAGACATTAACAAACGCCCTTTGTAACGAGCCCTACGTACTCTACGATCATCAAACTTCGACGGACCATTCCTGATAATCACGCACGCATCTGACTATGCTTTAGGAGCAATCCTAAGCCAAGGAGAGATAGAGAAAGATTGGCCCTGCGCATTCACCTCTCGGACACTACGAGAAGCGGAGCTGCAATATTCCACCTACGATATGTAATTATTGGCAGACGTTTTCGCCATAGACTAGTTCCGCTGATACGTGTACGGTTGCCATTTTACCGTCATGACAGACCATCTACCACTCAAATGGATCCACGAGACCAAAAGGCCCGAGCTTTGATCAACTCGTCTGAAAACGAGATTTGAAGGTTTCGACTTTACAGTTGTTTACAGACCAGGACCGTAAAAAGAAGCAGTTGACGCGCTCTCGCGAAACCCTATCTTAAAAGACGGTGAGGAAAACTCAGACTTGCCTCGAGTGGAATTATATAAATTGGAGGAAAGCACGAGCAAGAGGATGAAGAATTGGCCGAGGCGAACGTCCGAATCATCACGGTAAAGAAGCACCCAAAAAGGAAAACCCGTCGTCCAGCCACCAGAAAAACCGAGAATAAAAAAGAGTCTTTAGCTTCATCATCAGAGAGCTCAGGAAATTCGGCTTACAAGAAAAAACCCCTTTGGGACGACAACACGGAAACGCCTGACCAGGAGAATAGCGGATACGAACCGTCAGATGAGGAAATGGAAGAACACCAAAGTATTAATATTCCTAAAAATACAGAAAAATGGGTTAGGCAAAAATACAAGAGAGAGGTAGAAAAATTACTAGACATCCCGTCATACCTAAAAATAGGCGACACTACCATCAAGCAGGTCGAGAGAAGATCCTAGGCAAATAAAACGACGACGAGTCAATGGATTCTGTCCCTAGCAGCGGGAAATTTGCAGTGCAGGTAAAAGCTTGCAGTATCCTTATTGTAAAACAGCCTAGCAAAAGGGACGAAACAGCGATCATAGCTACAGAAAATCCAGATAATATAATCAGTCAAGCACCCCGCTGCCAAACAATGAATCAGCCACCATTACAGTTCCACCATAGTCCTCCAAGATCCAAGACGATAAGCTCACCTCAATACCTCAATCGAACTGCAAATCCATCATTGCAATCGATGGGTTTAAACGCCTCCTCCTCAGTACAGGAAACAAAGCAGGACCTGACAAGCCCACTAAAGGAAAAAAAAGAGGACAGAGGTAAAACAAAAACCGAAAGATCTGGAGTCCATAAAACCTAGCTTAATGAGTACATTTTTTAAAATGGGCCAACAATGCCTGCGAGACCTAGGAACTTTAGCCAAAGCACGCTTTATGGTAGACGTAGAAGAAATCGAAATACGAGGAAAAGCCGGACTGGATATTCGTATACGCGAGGCAGATGAACCTTTTATAGTCGGCCCAGTGAATCCGATTATAGCTGATCCAGACTAGGAACCATGCGAAGAAAAAGAGGGCGACGAGTTCAAAAGTTCTCTAAGCGAACGAGATTCCATATACGAAGCCAGAAAGGACTTTTATCAGCTCACATTTGTACCAGACGAGGAGAATTCAAAACCAAGTGCGATGGAGATAGACGGTAGTAGCTGGAATATCTCCCTCCAAAGATTCGAGCCAGAGCCGAAGAAAATGGACTCGAATCGATCAGAACCGACAACAGAATCCAGAGAGGATATCGAACCTCCCGAAAACATTGGATTCCCCACTACATCGTCGTCATAAAAAAACGACAAAGATGACAATGCTGAACCCAATCAATCAAAAAATTCCGAACAGACCCTCCAGAATCAGAGCGGTGCAAAATAATGGAAACGTACATACGCCACAGAAGTAGTGGCGGGCTCATATACTCTTTATGCACTACCAGAAACGCCAAAAGGCAACCAATACGTAATGACGGTACAAGACTTACTCTCTAAATACGTCATTTTCATACCCATGGTACTCGCTACCGCAACCGAAGCTACCCGCATATTTACAGAGAAATTTATTGCTTATTTCGGACCACCGATAGCGATCTTGACAGACCAAGGAAGAAATTTCCAAAGTAGATCAGTGGAGGAATTCGCAAGATTATTCCACATAGATAAAAACAAAACTACTGCTTATCACCCACAATCTAACGGATCCATCGAAAGGATGCATGAGACACTGACAGAATATCTAAAACAAGCTATAGAAGAGCAAAATGACTGGGACCTCTAGCTACATTTATCACAAAACTCATACAACACCGTAAGAAATGATTCAACAGGTTATTCACCTCACGAGCTCACCTTTAGTAAAAAAGCTCGCTTCCCATCTCGAGAACGTCTTATTACCTACGACGAATACCTATCAGATCTAACTCAAAACGCACGAGGACAGGCATCGATGTGCGCCAGATATTGATCTGGAGGGATCAACATCTGGCACCCATCATGCCTACAAGAGAAGGTGTGTACTGACGATGCACCTTTTAGGATAACATTCCTCCTAAAAGGCACATCGACAACAAACTCCTCCTCTAAGGTGTTGAACCGACAGCGGAAGGGACAGTACCGTAGCCTCGCGCTGCATTACTTGCACACCTTGTGCTCATTGGAGCAGACTTAATACTCTGGAATAAGGTAGTTATAACATATCTGGCACAGGTATATGTCAACCAATGCAGCTTGGAGGTTCCCAGTAGGGCCTAGGGAAGGAGCGGCGGCCGATAGGGGATCTACGACAGGGGACATGGGACGCGGTTTCGCGGGGGCCGAGCGGGACCCCGTCGGGACAGCACCTGCGACATGAACAGGACCCACCTTTCAAAAGAAAAGGGGCGGGGGAAATAAAACACAAAACTTAGATAAAAACCAAAAGAAAAAGAACAAGCATAATATAAAAACAAAAACACACTACCTCCGGAGGACCGAACCGCTCCCGAAGCCGCTCTACGTGCGACCTCTCCCGCCTTACGCCACGAAGTTGCTGTAAAAAAAAGGGGGAGATGTTAGGGGAGTCTCAACCTACGAGGAAAGGGCAAGCTGCAAGTGCTGGAGCCTTGACTCTGTCAGGTAATAACGCTGTTTTTGGGGGAAATTTTTGGAATTATAGTGATAAGAAGAAAAAAAACTAAATTTATTATTTTATTGACATAGTAATAATGAACAAAAAAAATAATTTTCGGTTTTTCGTTTTTTCCCGGATCATCTGATTTAATTAGGCGATTTAACCACGCGTCACTCAAAAGCTTATACTTTTGTAATAACTTTAAAATTTTTATGAAAAGTTTTCAACCAATTCTGAGTAAGTACATATGCATAATAAATGAATTTGCTTGTTTATATCGGCTAATATCTACCTCACCGGGCTTGTAGAATATTCACAGTCCTAGAGCGCGTGTTGGTAAACTAAGGTTTTTGTCAGTTGAGCTTGATTGTAAAACAAATGAATTTAAAAAAAAAAACATGGAGAAAGTATATAATGTATGTTGTACGCCCAACCATAAAATTATTTCGCCCTCTGGCAGTAAATATTATATGATATGTTATACATAAATTATATGCTGAATAGATGCATTTAAAAATGAAATAACTATTTGCAGATTTTATTTATGATACATATTTCAAGTGTTTGCATCTGAAAAGAATTTGTATTATAAAGTAATAGTTTAATCTGCGATTTTTCTTTTAGCTTGAATTATAGGACCTATATAAGCTAAGAGATAATTATTATTTTTTGATCTACAGTTATAATTAAAAGAGAAATCCAAAATAAAAGTATTTATCTATAATAGAGGCTCTTATGTTTTTCGAGTACTACTAAAAACTAAAAAATGTGGAAATATCTTATTTTCGAAGCAAGTTCTCTTATTTATTAATTACCCTTTTTAATCCAGTATGGTTTGAAGCAGGTATATGAATAGAATCACAATTGCTTTAAGAAAGAAATCATTTTGCGAATAGCGGGTAGGCTAGTAAATACACATAGTTTTCTTTTAGAGTGAAAACGAAATGATCTATTTAAACGGAAGTCTGCTAAAATGTAGTAGTGATAGGTATACTTCAAAGTTAAACGAAATAATCTTCTTTCAAATATAATAATCCAAGTTACTAAACCGAATTATACTTATATCAAATTATTTTCCTCTAACTGGCAGCATATTCACACCTACGTAACCTTATATTAGGTGCACAACTTTGCTTCCGCCGATTTTTTCGAAAATTTGAGGCTTTATTCTGAAAAAGTGATTAGCTGTTTATGATTCAAAGTACTGTCCGTCACTAGCCACTACTTTTTGCCATCTTTCGGGCAATTGTCGGATACCATCTCGAAAAAACGATGCGTCTTTTGAGGCGATCCACAAATCGATCCATTCTTTGACTTCTTCATAAGAATGGAAATGCTGCTCAGCTAGGCCATGTGTCATCGATCGGAACAAATGGTAGTCGGAAGGAGCAATGTCTGGAGAGTACGGCGGGTGGGGTAAGACTTCCCATTTTAGGGTTTCCAAGTATTCTTGACGGGTTTTGCGACATGTAGCCGAGCATTGTCATGTTGCAGAATAACTTTATCGTGTCTCTCTTGATACTGTGGCGTCAATTGCGTTCGATACCGATCCCCTGTAATAGTTTCACTCGGTTTCAACAGCTCATCATACACCACACCGAGCTGGTCCCACCAAATGCAGAGCATAACCTTGGCACCGTGAATATTCGGTCTGGGCGTAGATGTGGAGGCATGTCCGGGCATTCTCCATGATTTTCTGCATTTGGGATTATCGTAGTGGACCCATTTTTCGTCGCCGGTTACAATGCGATGTAAAAAACCCTTCCGATTCTGTCTTTGAAGCAGCTGTTCACAAGCAAAGAAACGGCGTTCAACGTCTCTTGGCTTCAATTCATAAGGAACCCAATTTCCTTGCTTCTGAATCATTCCCATGGCTTTGAGGCGTTTCGAAATTGCTTGTTGAGTGACTCCCAATGATTCTGCTAATTCTTCTTGCGTTTGGCACGAGTCTTCAGCAAGTAATGCCTCCAGTTCGGAATCTTCGAAAATTTTTTCTCTTCCGCCGCCATGCCGGTCCTCGACATCAAAATCACCGTTTTTAAAGCGTTGAAACCACTCACGGCACGTTCTTTCACTAAGAGCAGCGTCACCGTAAGCACTTGAGAGCATTCGATGAGCCT